>JAAEAF010003041.1:0-114277 GCA_011037195.1 Triatoma infestans
CTATATTCCAGGCTGAAGTTATTGCCATTAAGATCTGTGCCGAGAAGAACCTGCGTAGAGCCCCAAGGTGCAAGATCATACGCATTTACTCGGACATCCAGGCACCACTGAAAGCCCTAGAGGCTTACACAACTACGTCATCCCTAGTGAAAGAATGTCGTGAGGCATTGGTGAGATTCTCCAGGCACAACGAGGTACAGCTGCTATGGGTGCCTGGACATGCAGTGATTGAGGGTAATGAGACAGCTGACCAACTGGCCAGGAACGGGGCAAACACTCCGTTCATTGGTCCAGAGCCGGTCCTGGGGATAACTGGCGGTGCGATTCGTGCAGCGATTAGAGAGTGGTGTCGCTGTAAGCATGGAGGGGGAGACCGGGCGCTATACACAGTAAAAGGATGATGCCAGGACTGTGTAAACGAAGGACGCAAATGACTCTTAGTCTGTGTAGGAGCCAGATCTGTCTGGTGAGGGGACTATTTACGGGTCATGGTAGGTTCAGGAAATATCTGTACAAGGTAGGGCCCATTCGAGCGGAACCCTTGTGCAGATTATGTCAGGAAGAGGAGGAAACGGCCCCTCACCTGTTGTTTGATTGCGTTGCAATAATTAAATTGAGATATGAGACCTTTGGTACGTTGCGACCTGAGGAGGTAGTAGCTCAAAATGACCTGGTGGTGAAGGCCCTCAAACTCCTTAAGGAGGGAGGGTTTGTCTACTAGGAACTACCGGGGGTGGCACAATAAGCCTCTGTTGGCTGCAGTGCCGGGATATAGTCCACCCTAGGTTGGTAATAATAATAATTACGGTATTCCGTATAGGTACCGCCGTATCTGACATATAAGTTTTGGGCAAAAACCATCAAAAGGAATAGTGACATCACTGAAACGTTATTTTTTTTTTCAGTATATTTGCCCATATTTGAAACCAGAAGATGTCAATCGAAGAAGTTGACAGATTGAGTGTCGTATACAATACTGCAAACTACATAGTTAATCGTTCCTCTTAAATAAACACCAATTCACTAATTCTCGAATAATCGAT
This sequence comes from Triatoma infestans, assembly GCA_011037195.1. Taxonomy (NCBI): domain Eukaryota; kingdom Metazoa; phylum Arthropoda; class Insecta; order Hemiptera; family Reduviidae; genus Triatoma; species Triatoma infestans. The sequence goes on from JAAEAF010003041.1 coordinate 1,044, forward strand.
CTTACAATAATTACAAACAGACTATTTTAATATATTACTTCTGCAAAGTGATTAATTTGATCTTATATTTGAAGAGTTACCCTTTAGATATTTATTGTTTATGTAGAAGATGAAAAGGTAGTTATTTTTGTGGAATTACACTTTGTGTAATTATCTTTTAATTTACTAAATAATCACTGTTTAAACTATTATTTATAGCTCAGAAAGTAAGAAATAAGATTTACCATAAATTACTAAAAATAGCATTTACCATATTTTACACAGTCATTATCTTTTGGAAATTCCTTTACATTTCTAAAGGTCATTAGTGAGTTATTTACTTTAGTTTTATATCTCATTTGTCTGAATAGTTTTCCCAAGGGATTTCCCCCAAATCCCCGTTTCAAGTTAGATAACAAGATTAATTTTTCGGTTGAAATCTATCAATCCGGACGAGCGACTTTACTGAATGATTTTTCGGAAATCGTTTCCACGATTTACTTTAAATTTCGCATTGGTACTATCTCTCCCCCCCCCCCCAGAGTCTAACACTTTTATTTGAAGCATTTTTCCAAGATGTGTTTTTTATTTCGTACATATATTATTTTTTTAATTAATTTACTTATTTTGCTACTGTATATAATATACAATAACCAAAAGTGATGAAAATAATTCATATAGACATAATCAATATATGTATACATATAAGTATGTATAATCTATTTGCTAAACAATGTATCCATTCCCATGCCTGTATGTTCGATCTCTCCAAAATAGAACCTTGGACACTGAATGGGCTTAAGTTTGACGGCACACACTAGGTAAATATATTAAAAGTAAAACTCCGAACTACATATACCCAAACCTTCTATAAGAGCGACTACTGCTTAAATATAAAAATTATATTAAAATATTCAACGACGGGTCAAAGGCGATAAATGGAGTAGGAGCAGCTTTCGTCATGAATGAGAGGCTGTACAACTTCCCATTAAGCAATATCTCAAGTATATCTACAGCCCAGTTATCCGCTGTGTACAAAGCCCTAGAACATATTCGGAACTACAATGAACCTAAAAAATATATTATTTGCTCAAAGGAGCTCACTGGAGATGAGAGGCAATCCGGACTCCGGTAGTTTGTTGATTCAGTGCATACATACGCTCTTGGAACTATGCCTGCGAGAAAATAAAGAAGTCTCTTTTATTTGGATTCCCGGTCATGTGGGGATAAGAGATAATGAATCTGCCGACAAAGCTGCTAAAGAAGCGACATCAATGACTTGTAGAGACGAACGTGTCCTTGCAGTCGATTGGAAAGCTTTTCTAAAAAAAAACAAAATCTTTCCAACTGGGAATAGGAATGGCAATCAGTGCAGCTGTCAAATAAACTAAGGAATATCAAGGGTACCACAAAGAAATGGTCAACCTCATATCGAGAGTCTCGGTGAGAAGAAGTTGCCCTAGCGAGAATGAGACTCGGTGACACCATGTTGACACACAGCCACATATTCCGAAGAGAACCTCAGCTGGTATGCAGCTCTTGCAATACGATATTAACGGTCCCGCATATTCTAATGGAATGTTCGAAATATGTAAACGCGCGGGGAAAGGTAAATTTGCCGACCAGTCTTACACTAATTTTAGGAGACAATGAGGGCAATATCAATAGACCTTCGAATATCTTAGGGAGGTTCATCTATTTCATTTGTTGTGAAACTAGCTGTACATATGTATGTGTTTAGTTGTTTGCTGGTGTCCTGTGTACAGGTATTTATTTTATAAGTGATATAAGGGAGTAGAGAAATATAATTAGACCTAGATTGTGGGTTTGCTGTAGAAATTGTTAGACTGGTGGGTATGGATATGCATCCCGGATGAGTCCTTACAAATTAGAAACAGGTGCAAAGGACCATAGCTGTTGCGCACCTTAAAAAAAATCCAGAAAAAAAATATATATATATATGTAAAAGAGACTTGAGTGATATAAACGACGACCATCCAGTGATGGGGAGCCGTTAGTTCGCCATTATGGCAAGCTTACACAGCAGCTACCCTAGAAGGTCGGCGTTATACGCTAAGATGGCTGCGTGGCCACCACCGCTTTAGGGCATGCGACAATGGAATAAGGAAATAGGTAATAAGGTAGAGTGCCTTTGTTTCCACAGTAGTCCAAGGTGCCACATCCTGTCGAAAGCCTGAGAGGAAGGAAGGAGCAAGGAAGGCCTCTCCCTGTACAGTAGTGTTTCTTCTTAAAGGAGGATGCTGCGGCATCTACGACGCGATGAACTTGTTGTATAGTGGAGTGCATTTACGTGAAACCAAACTGATGATCGGGAAAGGTTTTTGAAGATCTAGGATAGGAATTATGCGTTTAAGTAGGAGTTTATCTAGGATTTTGGAAGTAGACAGTTGCGGTAGGAGCGGGGATCATGCAACAGTTTTCTGGGTTTGGGGATCATCTTTATAATTCACAATGTAGGAAAATAAGGGTACAAACACACAGACAGCGATGCGACACGATGCAATGCGATGGGACTATGAGCGGAGCTATCAACTACAGGTGAACATATGGCATAAAATACACAGAGCGCGAGGCGAAGAGACGCGACGCGATCTGGCGCGACAACCTCTGAAACAAATCAGTTTGATTTTTACAAGTGACTAAAAGAGACAGCAGTGTGTGTACAGTAGCCGAGATGGATGGTGAGTTTATTAATTAATGAAATTTTCTCACGAGAACCGATTTGGCAATCCAAACGCATACATCACAGGAACAGAGGACTAATAGTTCCTTATGCCTCGTCCTCCCTTTATGTACACTTCCCTCCCATCACACACCTCATTTATCCATTCCATTTTAACACCACATTGCAAAGTTTTTAACCACATTCCCTTTTACCATAGTGCAAACTGGCTACTCTTATGGTTCTAGTTCCAAGTCGCAGCGCGCCGCATCGCTCTCTATGTGTTTACATGTCGCGTCGCTTCACTGTCTGTTTGTTTATACCCTAAGTAGTTCTTAGTAGGGAATTATATATGTAAGTTAAAAATAGTAGAGCACGTCTTGGCAGTTGTCTGGGTATATTACAAGTTATTAAGTCAAATCCAGGGGTTTTATGGGAAGATAAACTTCTAATAATATATTTTACATCGGAAGGACTAAATGCTTTAGGCGGAAGGGAAAGTTGTAGGGGATAGTCAAGTTCCTGCAATACTTTGGTGTTATGTTCGTTGTCAGTTATGTTAGAGTTGGGACAGAATACTGAGGAAAGGTAAGAAGAAAACAGGTCTGCTTTGTCTTCATCGGATTTAGCCTAAGAGAAGTCTTCATTCCAGAGAGGAGGGGAAATATTTTTAGAGACTTGTTGGTTGCAGTGAGTGTTGTGGTATATTGTTCATGTAAGTCGGCGCGTACCTAGCATCTTCCAGGCGGAAATTTACGCTATTGGAAGGTGCGCTCAGTTGAACCTTGATCGGGGATATCGGAAATAGGAGATAGTTATCCTATCCGACAGTCAGGCGGCCATTAAAGCACTGAGCTCTTACGTACTGAGTTCTAAAATGGTATGGGATTGCCTAGGCAAGCTTAATGAACTAGGCAGGAGCAATAAAGTTACCCTGCATTGGGTGCCGGGACATGTCGGCGTGGAAGGTAATGAGGCAGCTGACGCCCTGGCAAAGGAAGGCGCTGTATCTCCTCTTATTGGGCCAGAGCCCTTTTGTGGAGTCAGTGACCAAGTATTTCTAGAAGAAATCAAGAAGGAGGAGGTGGCTAAAAGAGCTCGTCTCTGGAACACCATCCCGGGACTGAGGCAGGCCAAGGTCTGTCTGGGCGGTTATAACCAGGAAAGGTCGAAAGCCTTCATCAGTCTGAGTAAGAATAGGATCCGTATTCTTACGGGATTCCTTACGGGGCATTGCAGACTCAGGGGGCACCTGAGAAAGCTTGGCCTAGTAGGTGACGGCATATGCAGATTCTGTGGAGAGGCGGAGGAAACTCCGATACACCTCCTCACGGACTGTGATGCCGTCATTCAAAGAAGATTTAGTAGTCTGGGCTGTTACCAGATAGGGGAGGAGGAAATACCTACCCTAGAACCTTCCAGGATCCTGAGATTCCTCAGGGAGTTAAACCTGGAGAGGGTGCTATAGATGAGCTAGCTCATCTTAGGCACCAGAGGGGGGTACAATAGATCAAGAAAAATGGTCGCGGTACAGAACCCTTGGAAAAAAAAAAAAAGTCGGCGCGTAGCTGTCGAAGTTTTGATTTCAATAGTAGCGTCAGTTTGTTGAATCGTCTTTTATGTGTGGGATATCTACTTCTTTGCCACAGCGAATGCTTCTCAGTTATGTGATTGCGAATATCATGGGATAAGTATTGTTGAGGCTTTCTAGCTGGAGGATTAATCTGACGAGTTGATAGCCAGATTGCTTTTTGAATGGTCTTGGTCAAAAAATGTACAGCGAATGTCAACGTCATCATTGGTTTTTAGAGGAGTGTGTAAGTCGATTTCACAGAGTCCATTATGCTCCGGAAGTTGTCCCAGTCGATTAGTCCATTTATTAGAGAATGGTTATTAGGTTTATAGAGAGGTTGGGAACTAACAACACAGAGAACTAGATTATGGTCTGAGGATAAGTCATGTAAGGTAGAAATATCTGTACTTGTGTAGCAAAGGCAGGATGTGTTTGGATTTTAAATTCATTCATTTTAATCCTCCATTGACTTTTTATTTTATTAAAGTATATTAGAAGCATTGATAGAATTCGAAATTTTGAAGAAAAATCTGCTAATCGTATTTGCCACTTTTATAGAATTGGTTTTGGAGTTTCCCTGGCATTTTTTGTTAAAAAAAAACTGCTAAGTATAATGGATTTTCTGTAAACTTGCAATACTGCTACTGCATAGAAATCAATGTAACACTTCTTTTTGAAACTTTCTACCTGCAAATTGCTTTTGTAGATTGTGAGGAATGTGAAACGTTAACTTTCAAATGTTACTTGGATTTTGGATAATTCACGCTGTCTTCCTGGACTGCAAGTCATAATCACTTCAATTACTGCCTGCCTTGAGTAGTTACGTGTATCCCCACCACTTTTCTGATTATGTTAGCGTGACTGAGTAAAAATTTTGAGGTTTAAAGATACTTGCAAATAACAGAAGTTTCACAGAAAAAAAAACCTTGAAGTGCCGTGCTAATTTGTCTCTTCTAGACTTAATTATAAAGTAAAATTGAAAATAGAAAAAGCAACAATTAATTGAACACAGATATGGAAAAGCTTTCTTCTCTGAAGGATGTACTTCTAGTCTGGGTACCGGGTCACATGGGAATTTTTGGGAATGAGAAGGTGGATAGGTTTGCCAAATTAGGCGCCTCTCTCCCTTTCATTGGTCACGAGACTGCTGTTGGCGTGTCTTCTGGCACATGTCTATCAGGTTTCCAATCATGGACAGCTTCACAGCATTCATCCTTATGGATCAGCTCAGTTGGTTGTCGGCTCAGTCCAAAAAGGCTCATCGGGGGTCCGGACAGGGCTATTAGTGAGAAGTTGCTGTGTATTTCACGCAGCTCTCTCAGACATCTGGTTGGATCCCTTACGGGACATTGTGGTTTAAGGAGACGTCTCTACGTAATGGGGCTCATGCCGGATCCATTTTGTAGAGTTTGTGAGACAGAGGAGGAAATAACCATCCATCTTATGATAGATTGTCTGGGTTGTGAGGAGATTAGTTTCAGGACCTTTGGTCGGAGCAGGATGTTTGTGGAAGAGCTTAGGCTATTTCCCCTTAAGGTTATTGTCCGATTTATTCGGACTGAGGTGAATCTTAGATGGATTAGACCCGGCTCTGGATATTTGTTCTAGACCTGGTTTGTTGTTGTTTTTCTTCTTAGGGGTAGCTATATGGGCCCAGTGGGGCTTTGGATAGCGTAGGGTTTGGTCCTTCCGCACAGACAAATAATAAATAATGGACACAGATATTGCGAAAGAAATATAGTTTATTCTTTTTCAATGAAGACGAACTTTTGTGGATCATTTATTAAAACAAAATTATATTAAAACAAACAAAAAAACTCAATAATAATTGAATAATTTTAAATTCATTCAAAAATTATTTGGTCTACTACAAATAATATTATAGATTTCAAATTGAAACCTTTCCAAAACTGTTACAAGGTGGGCCCCCCAAACATTATGCGAATTGTTTTCTGTATAATAATAATAATTTTAAATATACACATATATATTATTATTTTTTTTTTTTACAATAATTTATTATAAACAAATGAATATTTAAAAGGTAATATATTTTAGTATGGGTCCCACAGCAAAACGGATTTATGTGACCTATTTCTTGGCCTCGACCTAGACCCGTCTCACGTGTATATACGAAAGGAAACAGGTTCTTCTTTTAAGTGTACATATTTTTATATGTAGGTACAAGCTAATCAACTTCCGGATTTTTGGCGCCAATTTATATTATTTACAACTTAATGGTCATTAAAACCTCATTCTTTATATGTGGGAAATTTTTTTCACTTCCGTTTAGTCCTAATTTATTTGAATATTTAGGGTCGAAAAGAAAAAGTCACCATAGGTCTTAGTACACTTATAGGGCACTCTGTAACAGGTGTATTTCTTTATTAAATAAATAAATAATAGTGAATTTCTTAATTCTTAAAAATCTATCTTTTGTCCAAAATATATTTCATAAAATCCATTTACCTTCTCTTACTCCTAGTAAGAGGAAGTATATTGTAATCGTGTCAAATTTTCGCTATTGAGTTTTCACCGGAAATATCGGTTTTGAGGTCCCCTGAGTCCAAAAAAGTGGTTTTTAGCAAATGGTGTGTGTGTGTGTGTGTGTGTGTATGTGAACAGTATAGCTCAAAAACAAAAAAAAAACGTAGAAAGTTGAAACTTGATATTCCGTTTAGGTATCACCATAGGATCTGATAGTACGTTATCTGTCAAAATTCCTCAACATGATGTACCACTTTACTAGTTTTTTGCGATTTTCTCAAAATTGGCTCCAACGATTTTCTTAAAACTTGGTATATCAACTACACATACAAAGAGCTACAACTTCTATTTGAAACATTTCTCCGGGAAAATTCATTTAAGGGCACTTTAGGGGAAGGGGGTGGGGTTAGGTTTATCTAAAGTGCTATTTCACTTAATTTAGAAAATTCTGTCATCTAAATAATGTTAATTAGAATTGAATATATTTTGAAATACCGAGTTTGAAATAAATCGGATAACCGGAAGTGCGTTTACTTTACCACTTTACTAAATGATTTTTTTCACTTTTTGGCGATTTTTTCAAAAATGGCTTCGACGATTTTCTTGAAACTTCGTATATAAACTAAACATACAAAGATCTACAACTTTTATTTAAAATATTTCTTTGGGAAAATTCATTTAAGGGCACGTTTAGGGGTTAGGCTTTTCTCTAAAGTACTATCATACTTGATTATACAATTCTATCATCCAAACAAAATTAATTAGAAATAAATAGATGGCCATAAATTCTTAAGTTTCAAGAAAATTAGTAAACCGGAAATGCGCTTTTACTGAACAGTTTTTTTTTTTTACAGTTTTCGACAAATTTCATTACATTTTTGGTACACTATAAAATTTGTCAAATTATAATTTTGAAAACTGGAGTAAGAGAAAGTTGTATGAAAGATGAATGAATGTTTCACACCAGTTTTTATAAATCTGATCTGAAACTTTTGTTTATCATTGGCAACAATAGAGTGAGCAGCATTGGCTTTATATTTTGCAAAAGAAATGATCGTCTTAAGTAATAAGTTGCATTCTATTAAATTATAAAACTAGGTTTAAAGTTTCAATTCGTCAATCTTTTTTTTTGAATTTCAATTCTAGCAATTTTGGGGCTTTCAACCAGTTCATCAAGCATAAATGCAGAATTCATAAATATTAATAATTTTTCCTTGTACAATAGATAATTTTAGCTGATTCATGTCTTAAGTCGTAAAACTGTTAAACGTAACACACCTTAATAATTATATAGGAACAGTATAAGCCCATACTGACTGGGTATTTTCACCGTTGTAAGTTAGTTAGTTGAAACATAAATCTTCTGTTTTAAGAAAGAAAACTTTAAAGTAAGCTAGAATAAAAATTAAACCTTTAAATTTAAAAAATAGTAATAAATATTCAAGAAAGCATCAGTGGTAAGTGTAAACGGTTAGTATGGTCATTATATGAATGTATACAGTTAAGAGTATTCAATGTATTTAGACCATCAAACAATACCAAATCAATACGGCTCCACCCAATATGCCGGTTACGTCAAAGAACAACATGTTGATCAATGATTGTGCTATGTAAATATTGTTACATTACTGTACACTGTATATTTATTTTAAATCTAAATTATATTTACTATAATATTCACTTTTTTTTTATTTTCTCTTACGCCTACCTAGTAAAAGGAATTATTGTAATCGTATCAAATTTTCGATATCGTGTTTTCACCGAAAAAATACACAACTTGAGGTTTACTGAGTCTAAAAAAAAAAAAAAAAAAAAAAATCTGGCGTGAAACACTCACACAATTTTCTCTTACTCCTGTTCTCAAAATTATAATTGACAAATGATATAGTTTGTTTAACAAATATAACGAAATTCGTCGAAAACTGACAAAACTTTTCAGTAAATACGCACTTCCGGTTTACTAATTTTCTTAAAACTTGGAATTTTGGCCATCTATTTATTTCTAATTAATTTTGTTTGGATAATAGAATTATATAATCAACTATGATACCACTTTAGAGGAAGCTGTAACCCCACCCTCCCCCAAAAGTACCCTTAAATGAATTTTTCCAGAGAAATGTTTTATATAAAAGTTGTAGATCTTTGTATGTTTAGTTTATATACGTAGTTTCAAGAAAAATCGTCGGAGCCATTTTTGAGAAAATCGTAAAAAAGTGAAAAAAAAAAATCATTTAGTAGAAGTGTTAAAACAAACGCTCTTCCGATTATCCGATTTTTTTTAAACTCGGAATTTCAACAACATATTTAATTTTAATTAATATTATTTAGATGACAGAATTGTCTAATAAACTGAAATAGCAGTTAAGATGAAAACCCAACCCCACCCCTTCACCCAGAAGTGCCCTTAAATGAATTTTCCCGGAGAAATGTTTCAAATAAAAGTTGTAGCCCTTTTGTATGAGTAGTAGATATACCAAGTTTAAAGATAATAGTCGGAGCCATTTTTGAGAAAATTGCAAAAAACGTAAAAAAAAAAAGCAACTAGTTAAGTGGTACTTCCGGTTGAGGAATTTTGACAGATAACGCACCGTCAGATCCAATGGTGATACCTAATAGTAATATCAAGTTTCCACTTTCTACGGTTTTTCGTTTTTGAGCTATGCTGTTCACACACACACACACACACACACACACACACACACACTTCACTAGGAGTAAGAGAAAGTAAAAAGAAGTGGTTTTTTAAGAAAATGGTCTGTGTTTGTGTGTAAGAAAAATCACAGAAAGTGCAAACTTGATATTCTGTTTAGTTATTACAACCTGCATTAGCCCCCAGGTTTCGGACAAAATCCATCACTTTACTGTTCGTATTTTTGCGCATTTTCTCAAAAACAAAAACAAAAAAAACGGCTCTAACGCTTTACTTTAAATTTCATTTTCGATCTATATATTGTAATAAATATTTATTAACCTTTATTTGGAAAATTTTATCCTGGGACATTGATTTTTGTAGGGTTTTTCTAGTCAAAATTGTAGGGTTAAGCTTTCCACTAAAGCTACTGCCCTCGCTATAGTATTAATATTTTTTTGTTTATTTATAATATTTACTATCTTTAATGATATAATAAGTGAATGTGAGCATAGATAAATGTGGCTTGAAGGCTTGAAGAAGGTGGCCAATGCCACTCCTCCTGGTCTTGGTTATCCCTCTTCCTGTGACAGGAGGTCCCTTGGCCACTGGCACTTCAAACGTCTAGGATAATTTTAAGGAATGGTTACGGAGGACAGGTTTGTGACGTGCGGGTTCGTGTGTGTGTGTTCCTAGTTGGCTGTAGAATCTTTTGTAAAGTTGTTGTGTTAAGTCATGTATAAATGGGATCTGTAGGTCAGTATGTAGCGTCATTCTAGAAACATAGTATGGGCATTATGTGATTGTTTGTAGTATCTTGTCCTGTATGGCGTGTATCCGTTTAGTGTGTGTCGCTTTGGCAGTTCCCCAGAGTTGTAGTCCCTAGGTCCATATTGGTCTTATTATGGATTTGTAGATTTGGACATTGTTTTTCAAGTTTAATTTAGAGCTTTTAGTATTAATATAAATCACAAATATTGTTAGATTCCAAATTTGAAAAAAATTCGCCTTATCCTAAAATCCTGCCTGTCCAACCGTTCGTATTAAGTTACCCAAGGACTTTCCACTTCCCTAACTTATCCCATCCTAGCCAGGTGTGCCCCAAGGCAGCATCCTAGCACCTATTCTTTATACCATATATACTGCTGATATCCCCGAGCATCCTAACACAACCATTTATACCTATGCCGACGACACCGCAATCCTTTCCTCTCTTAATCATCCCTCGTAATCGCTTAACGTTCCCTTCAAGCCCATCTCCGATCATTAACAAAATCCAGAATAAAAATCAACTCTAACAAATCCCATTATGTTGTGTTCACCTTAAACAAAAATGTTCTCCCTCCCGTTTACCACCTACTCAGCACTCCCATCCGCCGACCACGTTCGTTATCTTGGTATGTACCTAGACAAGCGACTAACCTAAAACCCACACACCAATCTTAAAGAAACTTCCCTAAACGACCGTTTCTGACTACTTGCTAGACTTCTTGACAAGCGCTCCAAATTTACTCTACAGAATAAAAGACTAACTCTATACTTCACTACACGCACCCATCTGGATGTACGGACTAGAATTCTACGGAACTGAATACAAACCCTGCAGTGTACAAAATACTCCGACGCATAGTCGATGCTCCTTTATTAAGTTTCCAACCATACAATCCACACAGATCTGAAGATTTCTTTTGTCCACGATATAGCAAAGCTCCGGTACAAGAAATTCCACAGTAGTCACCCGCTTCATTCAAATCCTCTCGCCCAAACCCTCTCCGTACATCACAACACTTCCAGGCAATCCTGTAAGGCGACTGAAACGTCTTTGGCCTCGCTTCCTTCTAGGTAACTAATGGTAGTTGTCGCTGGATAACTACCATTCATGACCATCACGTCATTGTTTATAATCACCTAACTTATTTACTTGTTATATATTCATTTATGTAATTATAAATATTGAATAAAACAATTATAAAAAAAAAAAAATCGTTAAACGGGAGTGGCTACTTTACAGAATAAGTTTTGGAATGTTTTTGTTTGTTTTTATTTTTTTCAAAGACTGTAATGATTTCCTTTTAAACTTGAAATGTTAACTGTACAAATTTAATAAAACCTTTCACTTTTATTTGTAAAATTTTTTGATGATAAAAAAAAAAATAGATTTTTAGTTACTTTTGTGGAATTTGTGAATGTTATATCTTGTCAATTTACAAGAGATTCGTTTTAAATTTTATTGGCGCTCTCTTCTTCACTACATTTTCATTACATAGAGATCAGATTCAAAAAGTTTCACTAACAAGTCTGTTAAATTGTGGAAATTATGTATCACTTTGCTCAATCTCGTTTCATTTTCTTTTCCCCACCGTAGAAGGAGGAACTATCATGTGATAGGATCCCAGGTTTTCTTTTTTAATTTGATTTTTCGTCAGTTTTTATATGTATAATTAAGGTACTCTGAACAGACAAGCTGCGTTTGAAGGCGCTTAGTCCTGTGTTACTTCACTTCCAGATTGGTGTTAGAATGTTCTGAAAGACTTGAAGAGCTTTCTTCACTGAAGGATATCATTCTAGTCTGGGTACCAGGTCACGTGGGAATTTTTGGGAATGAGGAGGTGGATAGGTTTGCCAAATTAGGAGCCTCTCTCACTTTCATTGGTCCCGAGTCTGCTGTGGGTGTGTCTTTTAGCACATGTGTCTGTCAGGCTTCCAGTTATGGACAGCCTCTCAGCATACATTCTTATGGATGAGTACAGTAGGTTGTCGGGCAGTCTAAATGCTCATTGGGGATCTGGGCCAGGGCTTTGAGTGAGGGTGTCCTATGTCTTTCATGGACCTTCCTCAGGTATCTGGTTGGTTTCCTCACTGAGCATTGTGGTTTAAGGAGACATCTCTACATAATGGGGCTCATGCCTGGAGGAGGACAGTCTGTGCGAGGAGATTAGGTTCAGGACCTTTGGCCGGAATAGTATATCGGTAGAAGAGCTTAAGCTATGTCCTTTTAAAGTTATGGTCCGATTTGTTTAGCCTGTGGTAAAACTTAGATGGGTAAATCCCGGTCCTGGACTGTTTGTTCCAGACCCGGTAGTTGTTATTTTTTTGGGGAAGCTTTGGGGAACCCAGGGAGGCTTTGGGAAGGGGTGGAGGGAATGTTTTTTTTTTAGCGATTGATTTATATGTGCACAAATACAGTTAATACAAAAAAAAAGTTTGTGTACATCATACCAACAATTTAAGGTACATTAGATTAGATTAGATTAAACATGGCGGTGGGTACTATACCTGCCAGTGCACCCCCCCCCCCAACACTATCTCTATGTCTATGTTAGGACAAATATGTGCAAAATTTGAAGTTAAAAGAAAGTCCGTGTCATTTCATATATAATTATTGTACATGATTAACAGCAGGATTAACAACAAGTATGAGGAAAATTGTGTGTAAGTATTTCACACCAGATTTACGTACTATTAACATCTATATTAATATAAATACTTAAAATTTACATTGATTCATGCTTGCAATGGGTTAACTAATCAGTAATTAAACAAAACACAATGCAGGCTTTCGAACTTGGAAATTTTTATAATCGATACGTCTTTCGAAGCCATTGAACGATACACACACACAAACTTTGTCGTGTTGTTTATTCACTAGGCTTCTGTTATTAAAGAAAGAGAGAATGGAATATATATATATATATATATATATATATAATGGTAAATATAGAGAGAAGTTTATGAGAATGAGAGAAAGCAAGAGAATGGTGGAATATCACGCCACCTCGTTCAATACAACTGCAGCGTACTGCACATGACTCTATTTAATATACACTTCTTTACTGCACACAATTAAAACAACCACTACTAATCTCCATATAAAATACACCTCCATTATTCTAACTGAAATAAAAAATAATAAATATTATCTCATATTTAAGTGAATTATTCACAGCATATTATATCCAATTTAATGAGAAACATATGGGACTTCCTCTTAATTGCCTTTGTTTTAGATATAATGGATATGATTTCTTAGACATTAAAAAAATTTTTTTTTTTTTTGCCAAACATTTATTTGTTCTAATATTACAGACAAGTAAGAGGATTTTTTTTTTGATACTTTCTCTTACTTAAGTACTGTAATCGTGTAAAATTGTCGATATCGAGTTTTGACCGGAAATATCCAGTTTGAGGTCCCCTGAGTATAAAAAATTGGTTTTTAGCAAATGGCCTGTGTATGTGTGTGAGTACAGCATAGCTGAAACACGAAAAACCGTAGAAAGTTAAAAATAGACGTTATTTGTCAATAATTCTGAACCGGAAGTACAACTTTACAAGTTTAGTTTTTTTTTTTTTTACTTTTTTGCATTTTTCTCAAAAATGGCTACGACGATTTTCTTCAAACATGGTGTATCAACTACTCATACAAACAGCTACAACTTTTATTTGAAACATTTCTCTGGGAAAATTCATTTAAGGGCAGTTATGGTGGGAGGGGTGGGTTTAGATTTTCATCTAAAGTGGTATTTCAGTTTATTAACACAATTCTGCCATCTAAATAATGTTAATTAGAATTGAATATGTTGTTGAAATTCCGAGTTTCAAAAAAAAATCGGATAACCGGAAGTGCGTTTTTACTTTACCACTTTACTAAATGATTTTTTTCTCACTTTTTCGCCGATTTTCTCAAAAATGGCTCCGACGATTTTCTTGAAACTAAGTATATAAACTAAACATACAAAGATCTACACATTTTATTTAAAACATTTCTCTGGAAAAATTCATTTAAGGGCCACTTTTAGGGGTTAGGTTTGTCTCTAATGTACTATCATAGTTGATTATACAATTCTATCATCCAAACAAAATTAATTAGAAATAAATAGATGGGCGAAATTCCGAGTTTCAAGGAAATTACTAAACCGGAAGTGCGCTATTACAGAACAGTTTTTTCAATTTTCGACGAATTTCATTAAATTTGGTACACAAACTATAAAATTTGTCAATTATAATTTTGAGAACTGGAGTAAAAGAGAAAGTTGTGTGTGTGTGTTTCACACCAGATTTTTTTTTTTTTTTATCAGCATCCTACAGAATAGGGGGATTGCCAACTTTTAGAGACTTCGAGCGTAAAGAAGAATTTTAATTGTCCTTCGTGATCCGATGCTTTATTCCTATTTATTTTGAAAAAAATGATAAATATATACATAATGTTGAAAATGGATTTTGAGGTTCGGTCAAACAAAAGAACTCTTTTTTAAATTTCTACCGATGTTTCGGCAAATTTATTGCCTTCTTCAGGGTAAAAATTTTTTAGTGAGAATTCCAGTAGTAATTAATAATCTAGTATAACCTGTGACATATCATCACTAGTGTTGAAGTATTTCACCAAGTGATATACATAATGAATAAATAGATAAAATTTTATTACATTTTTATTTGTTTATAATATTATATTTAATGAAATAAATGCTGAAGAATGTTAAACATAAATACAAAAATGAATGCTTAACGAGAATTTATAAAAGTATACTAATATAAACATGCTTATCTAAAAAAAAAAGTTAATACATTCAATCGATGAGAAGATCGATACTGATTTTCCCATTAAACAGTTTTTCAAAATCAGATTTGTAATTGGATGCAGGTACTGTCGTCAATCATTAGAGTTTTCGTCCGTTAGGCGTAATCTACATTTATTTTTTATTGATTGCACTGATATATACTGATGGCTTAACATAATATATACTAAGTAGATCCAAAGAAAGATTTAATTTTTGTTGTGTAAAAAAATTGTATGTAATTTCACTTGCGAGGGCTGTGACGCTTAGACTCTGGCTCAAAATGGTGTATCCATATTTCATCACATGTTACAATTCTATTGAAAAATTCTTTTTCAATTAAACATCGTTCTTTCAACTGTTGACTGATTTGAAACTTGGTTTCTTTGTGGGCTGCCGTAAGTTTACTGCAGATTATTCTGAATAATGTTATGGACAGTTCCACAACACTCGCGTGCACTTCTTCAACTGTCAGTTCAACAGTAATACGCCTGTTATCCTGAACTGACGTGTTACTGCGAGATTCAAGGGAGGAAGTTGCAACTTCAATCGGTCGTCCACTTCATTGCTCGTCATCACAGACACTTACACCGGTCACCTTGTAAACTGTTCTACCAATTTGTAAACGTTCGAACGGTCCAAACCATTATTCCCACACACTTTCAACATTCTTTCGTGGATTTCACAACCTTTGGTAGCCTCTGCAACTAAAAATCTAATCAGTGAACGTTGTTCTCGAGATGCAATGCTCGAGTGGACTCGCCATTGTTAACTGAATACATTTGAGGTTATGCATACCAAATACTCTCGAACAGTCGATTAGAAACTAAGTAGAAGGATGCCAACTAGACGTATCGAAGCTATTGTTGTATTCATTAAAAACAAACCGTTTCTGAGCTACAGCGATTTTGTCTCGTTACTTATTGAATGACCCTAGTAATAAATGTAATAAATAGATATATAAAAACAAAACAATAGATTATTTCTGAAAATATTTTATCATAAACTATATAATTACTAATGATTTTTGTTGTGGTGGTTGGTTCCAGAGAGCTGGAAAGCATCAGAGAAACATCTTCTATGATAGACTGCCTCATTTTGTGGTCATCGATCGGTTTTTCTCGGGCGTTCGACCATCATCAGGTTCGCCCACCAGTGTATCAACTATATTTGCTCTGTGCAAGTCTATGTTATTACACTGTTCAACAAAAACATCCTGATGATTGGCGAACGCCCGAAACCGGTCGATGATCACAAAATGAAGCAGGCTATCATGGAAAATGTCTCTGATACTAATGATTTTCTAATTAATATTTTTTGTAAATAAATGATCTAATAAATTAACAAGTCATAAACAAACAAACAAAATCTGTGTACACTTATAACCGAATTAATAATAAATATTCCAATATTACTGAAGTCATTATTAATGATCAGTTAGGATAGCCTTTGTTTTTTTAATGACGTAATTGTTTCTACATCACTGACACTAATTTTTCCGGTAACATTTAAGTCATTTCTTGAACATTCATTTTGCATGAATATGGGCCATATGTGAGATCTGGCCACCGTTTTCCAGGCTGAGGTTTATGCAATTCTTTGCTGTATTTTGGATGAGAAGGTGCGTAACACTAATTTAAACGGTGTTTGTATCTGCTCGGACAGCCAGGCTGCGTTGAAGGCGCTTAATTCATGTGTCTTCACTTCCAGATTGGTGTTGGAATGTTCTAAAAGACTGGAAGATCTTTCTTCATTAAAGGATGTGCTTCTGGTCTGGGTTCCAGGTCATATGGGAATTTTTGGGAATGAGGAGGTGGATAGGTTTGCCAAATTAGGTGCCTCTCTCCCTTTCATTGGTCCAGAGCCTGCTGTTGGTGTGTCTTCTGGCACATGTTTGTCGGGCTTTCAGACGTGGATGACCTCACAGCACTCATCCTTATGGATGAGTGCAGTGGGTTGTCGGCAGTCTAAAATGCTCATTGGGGGCCCAGACGGAGCTTTGAGTAGCGGGGTCCGATGTCTTTCACGGACCTCCCTCAGACATCTGGTTGGATTCCTCACTGGGCATTGTGGTTTAAGGAGACATCTCTATATAATGGGACTCGTGCCTGACCCCTTTTGTAGAGTTTGTGAGACTGAGGAGGAAACACCCATGCATCTGATGACGAATTGTTTGGGTTGTGAGGAGATTAGGTTTAGGACCTTCGGCCGGAATAGGATATCGGTAGAGGATCTTAAGCTGTGTCCTTTTAAGGTTTTGGTCCGATTTGTTCGGTCTGTGGTGAAACTTAGATGGTTAAAACCTGGGCCTGGATTTTCATTCTAGTCCCAGTGGTTGTTATTCTTTAGGGGTAGCTATATGGGCCCTGGGAGGCTTTCGATAGCGTAGGGTTTGCCCTCCCCTTCTGTGAATAATAATAAATAATAATATGTGACATCTTCTTGTGAACCTAAGGCCGGAAGACCGTAGCGTTTGAGGTTATTATTGTGATGTCATAATGAAGTTGTAATTAAATAACCAGTGATTTTAATATCATAAGCTCATAATTTGTTTTTTTTTTTTTTTTGCCGCTCGGATCTGAATTTCCTTTTAAAAGAATCCATTTCTTTATAATTATTAATTTTTTTTTTGAAAGTTGAATTTTTTTTTTTATTAATTAATCGTCTCATTTCTCTCAGAGATTTTCCTTCGATTCTGTGTTTTTATCACTACCAACTGTCTAATTGCAAAAAAATAAAAAAATAAAATTCATTTTAATGAAAAAACAGTAACCCACAAACTAATACGAACGAAACATCACATGGTACAATTAAATATAAATCAATAGTGAACACAATTAAAGATATTTATTTATTTAAATGGAATAAATATTTGGTATATACAGACTTGTTTTGCATAAAGATATAGAGTTCTCTGCATTTAATAAGATAACAAAATTTAATTTTATTTTATCACGACGTTTCAATTTTGGTTACGAATTTCAGAAATTTTTGAATATTTCCAGTAATACACACAAAAATATTATCCCCTCCTATTTCTGAACATTTTATATGCAATTAATAAAGCTTATAATAAATACTTAATTTTTTTTTATTAATTGTATGTTTGTATGTGTGTGTCCGTTTAGTAATGTGTAGTTTAGTTTAGTATATGTCAGTTTTTGCAATTTTCTTGAAAACGACTCCCCAATTATATATTCTTGAAATTTCGCATACTATTTACTTAACGTATATAAGCTTATAACATTTATATTAAATATATTTACAGGAAGTTTTAATTTTAGTTCTCTGGGAGTGCTGTTTTTTTAC
Source organism: Triatoma infestans (assembly GCA_011037195.1). Taxonomy (NCBI): domain Eukaryota; kingdom Metazoa; phylum Arthropoda; class Insecta; order Hemiptera; family Reduviidae; genus Triatoma; species Triatoma infestans. The sequence continues at coordinate 19,256 of JAAEAF010003041.1, forward strand.
TTTCACCTAATCCTAGTAAGAGGAAGTATTTTAATCGTGTCAAATTCACCGGAAATATCCGTTTATATGTCGCTGTGTACAGCATTATGTGAACAGCATAGCTCAAAAACGAAAAATCGCCGAAAATTCAAACTTGAGATTCCGTTTAGATATCACCATGGAATCTGACAGTACCTGTCAAAATTCCTCAACCGGAAGTACCACTTTATTGAATTTTTTTTTCTTAACTTTTTTGCGATTTTCACGATAATGGCTCCAACGATTTTCTTTAAACTTGGTGTACTAAGTACACATACAATGATCTATAATTTTTATTTGAAATATTTCTTCGGAAAAATGCATTTAAGGGCACTTTTGGGGGAGCGGTGGGGTGAAATTTTCATCTAAAGTGATATTTCAATTTATTAGACACTTCTATCATCTAAATAATATTAATTAGAATTAAATATGTTGTTGAAATTCCAAGTTTGAAAAAATCAGATAACCGGAAGTGCTTTCAATTTTACTGAAAAGTATTTTTTTCAGTTTTCTGCTATTCTCTCTAAAACGACACCTAACTATATTCTTTAAACTAGGAATGTGAACTACACATATAATGAGCTACCACTTTTATTTAAAACATTTCTCCGGGTAAACTCATTTAAGGGGAGTGTTTTTTGGAGTACGGGTAGGGTAATGTTTCCCTCTAAGGTTCTAGGCAATGAAATGTAATGCCTATTTTTTTTCTGGCAGGCTTAACGTCCAACAACCAAATTAGGTGGCGTGGACGCAGGCCGAAGCATCTACTTTACTCATAACATTTTTCGTACAAATATAAAATTTAACGTACAAAATATTACGCGTCCCGCGTACAACTGTTAAATTTTCTCGCGAGTACTGAACTGTGGTAACCCGTGGGGGTCACTATTTCCCAAGTAAACTGCATGCAACAGATACCCCCCTTGCAGGCACTGGCCTAGTCAGCGAGTAATTAGGTTGATTCTTCGTTCTTCGGATCCCATTACCTTTCGTACCTAGGAAACTTAAAAATTCCATCTATTTCCGGTGAAAAACAAATTTAGCAAATTGGATACGACCTATAATTACTCCCTTCTTTGCAGCAATTAGAAAATGTTCCTTATTTCAAATGCTTCTTCAAGAAAATTTATTCATATAGAAAAGATTCTAATAAAATATCTATACTTTAAAATATTTTTCTAATTAGCTTCTTGTCTCTAAAAGTATTGTCCATATGAGAAATTTTAACATTTTGTTTGAAGGAAGATTAATGGGGATCTATTTGTAAATATTGGACAAATTTTTACAACCTCTAAAGGAGTCCTATTACAAAATGATCAATTGATATACTAATGGTTTTGGCACTGGATGATTGATAGGAAGATCAAATGATTTGTCAATGTCTTTAATCATTCAAATATTTGATACTAGTATCAAAATAATCATGAAGTAGCTTCACTAATTTAAATGCTGATTAGATAATTAAAAAAAAAAAAAAAAATCTGGTGTGAAACACTCACACAACTTTCTCTAACTCCAGTTCTCAAAATTATAATTGACAAATTTTATAGTTTGTGTACCAAATTAATTCAAATAAGACGAAAACTGAAAATACAGTTCAGTAAAAGCACACTTCCGGTTAGCTAATTTCCTTGAAACTCGGAATTTTGGCCATCCATTTGTTTCTAATTAATTTTGTTTGGATGATAGAATTGTATAATCAACTATGATATCACTTTAGAGAAAAACGTAAACCCACCCCTCCTCGAAAGTGCCATTAAATGAATTTTCCTAGAGAAATGTTTTAAATAAAAGTTGTAGATCTTTTGTATGTTTAGCTTATATAAAACGTTTCAAGAAAATGGTCGGAACCATTTTTCAGAAAATCGCGAAAAAGTGGAAAAAATCATTTAGTATAGTGGTAAAGTAAACGCACTTCCGGTTATCCGATTTTTTTCAAACTCGGAATTTCAACAACATATTTAATTCTAATTAACATTCTTTAGATGACAGAATTGTGAAATAAACTGAAATAGCACTTTAGATGAAAACCTAACCCCATCCCACCACCATAACTGCCCTTAAATGAATTTGCCCAGTGTCACATTGGGCACAAAGTTGTAGCTCTTTGTATGTGTAATTTATACACCAAGTTTAAAGAAAATCGTTGGAGTCATTTTTGAGAAAATCGCAAAAAACTAAAAAAAAACAACAAGTAAAGTGGTACTTCCGGTTGAGGAATTTTGACAGATGACCCATTGTCAGATGCCATGGTGATACCCAAACGGAATATCAAGTTTCAACTTTCTACGGTTTTTCGTTTTTGAGCAACTTATATAATTCTAATTAATATTATTTAGTTGAGAAAAATTGTGTAGCATATTGTTGAACTAAAATAGCACTTTAGAAGAAACCATAACCCACCCGCCTCTCCCTTAAAAGTGCCCTTAAATGAATGTTTCCAGAGAAATGTTTCAAATAAAACTTATATGAAAAACGCACAAACTGCAAGGACTTTACAATTATATAGAAGTTGGGTAGCGAGTGATATATAAAGTGACAGACTGGCTGAGTGAACGAGAAAGCAGTAGAAGGTTGCTGACTGGTTGTTAACGGATCGTAAACTGTTGTAAAACTGTCGTGAACTGTACTGTTCTCGCTCTATTTATATGAATCAAACTGTCCCTTCTTAAGACGCGTTCTCACGAGTCAAGTTTAGTTGTCCGATTTTAGTTGATCAGCAAAAGTTGAATGCAACTTGAATCAGTTTTGGTTCATACGTTTGCAACTGAAATCGATTAAGCTGTTTCATTAACAACACGGAGCACTCTATGAGTTGAAAGCAAACTGAGAAGCGAATTGGGCGATCCGAAGGTTCACACTTGTCAATTCTTGAAAGATGCGCCATACTTGAACGATAAAGTTTGACTCGGTCAAACTTTTGTTGATCCACTAAAAAGTTGATCAACTTTATTGAAAGAAAAGGTTCTCACTAGGTGTTTTCATTCAATTTCTGTTGATCAACTAAAATCGGTCAACTAAACTTGACTCGTGAGAACGCGCCTTTAAGGGCGCCTTCCACTGCGAGCAAAGCGGGCTCCGTTCGGTCTCCGTTCAACTCGCAAAGGTTTATCTTCATGTAAGTGCTTCCACTATGAAAAGAGTGAGCGGAGCGGACTGCACGAGTATAAAGAGTTACAAAATTGGTCGCAGAGTTGAGCGCATTTGGGACGGACTCCGTTCGACTCGCAACGCCAAATCTCTAGAAGTGCTTCCACCAATAGATGAGTCAGCGGAGCGGACTGAGCGAGGAAAAAGGAGCCGTTGTGTCACGTTGTGCAATGCTAGTTTTGAACTGTGTCCGCTAGCCCTTCCCTACCTCCCTCCCTACTTAGGCGCGCCTTCCACTGCGAATATCTTTTTCAGCTCATTCTTGAACATGTTCTGTGACTACAGTATCGTAGTGTATTTGAATAAAATGGAGCTTTTTATTGAAACAGTGCGACAATACCCTTGTTTATGGAATACCAGCGACAGGGATTATCATCTTGTAAATCGTAGAATATCCGTTGTAAATCGCCTTTGACAGGTCTCTCTCTAATGTGGTTGCTCATCCAAAATCTTGGTTTGTTACGCGTCTTTTTCTTGTAACTATAGAGTAGCAAGCATTTACTTATCGTATTTATATAGTCATCATCACTGGAATCGTCTGGCATTATTACTAGAAACGAAAAATGAAAAATAAAAGAAAACTTCAACCACGACTTGCTCGATCCAACTGGCTATGATGAACTGGCTGACCATTCAGTCCGCTGATAATGGAAGCATCAACCCCTTCCATCTCATTTCTCGCTTAGCTCAATCCGCTACCAGGTTTCCGAATCCGCTGACAATGGAAGGCAAATACCTCTATTATGTAAAACTCTTTTTAGTGGAAGGTCAAAACTATTTTACTCCGTTTCGCTCAGCTATTTCATGCTCATTACCCTTTTGCAGTGGAAGGCATGCTTTAGTCTGGCCTAGGTGGTGAGTAAATAAATTTGATTCATTTTTGTGTTTCTCCGCTCTTCGGACTCGATGAATATTTAATGATTCGGAGCCCATTGCAGAAGCCTTCATAGGAACCTAGACTGTAAAGGAAGAAAAGAGCTAGTTCAGAATAAAGAAGAATTGGTAAAGCTTTACTACAAAAGGACCTCGCACTGCTATGAGACATCGGGAATTAACAAAGAAAGAATTAGTATGCGTAGTTTGAAGATGTTTATGAGGAAATCGCGGAAAACCTAAAATTGCACTTCCGGTTGAGAGATTTTTGGACAAAACCTTAGTATTTGATGGGATGATGGATATATTTCATTCTCCGGACAGTGTTCTCTCATTATAGACAACACTGTCCATCACCGGACAGTGAGCTGTAAGAGGCTCCTAGGAAGAATAAAATATCTAAGGGCAACTTACTGGATTTGAACCCAGGACCACCGCGTTGGTAGTCCAGCGAGCTACCACTGAGCTAATCCCTTCACTGATGATGGATATAACTAAACGGTATAACGACTTCTTTCTGCGATTTGTCATTTTTTTTTAAATTTACACACAAAGATCATTCACTAAAAAAAAATTTGTTTCGTCTTCATGAGACCATAAAAACATCTATGTTTACATTATCTATGTAACATTTATCTTCAGATAGCAATCAAAGAATTGAAAAGGAATTGTCGTCAATCAAAATGTAGGCTAGATAAGCTGTACTTTGCAACAAAAGATAAATGAATCATTAGACTGTTAAATTGTTTAGACTGTAAAACGTTTTATGAATTTTTAGGGTAATCTATAAAAGACAGACGACATTAACAATAAAGTTAAGAGTAGAATTAAATCTGTAAAAAGCTTAAATTATAATAATCTAGTCACGTGGAATTTAATTATAATATCCAGTTATGAATGAAGTGTACAACTTGTGGGTCTTAAAGAAATAAAAAAAATAAAATAAAAAGGGGGGAAAAAAAGGCCAAATGGTTGGGTTTAGAAAGATCACACGTGATAAACATATGTGCTAAAAGGGCCAAACAGAATGGCTGAGAAGGATCATAATGTTCACACGCTTTTAGGTTTGTTGGTAGCCCAGTTTACTGAACTGTAGAAGATTAAATGCGCTACTTGAAACTCCTTTTTCTAACTCTCGGGTTTTTTGTAAACATCTTTATCTTTTTTTTTCGTTACAAACTCGTAGATAATGGCCACACATTACACGTATTTCTTAACTTTAAAAAAAAAAAAAATCTGGTGTGAAACACTCACATATCTTTCTCAAACGGCAATTTACATTGTCGAGTAATTTTTTATGAGGAAATCGTAGAAAAACTTGTTCAGTAAAGTAACACTTCCGGTCAATCTACTTTCTTCTTACTTGGTGGAATTTTAGCAAAAAATGTCTTTATTTCACTTCCTCTCTTACTTCTGGGTAATCGTGGCCAGAATTTTTGAAATTGGCTTTACACCGGAAAATATATGTTTTCAGCGAATGGGCTATATCTATCTATATATATAAAAATTCAGCATCCGTATGTATGTATCCGCAAAACTAGAAAAGTGGTCGATGGATTGACTTGAAATTTTTACTCAACGTTGCATTTCTATATAAGAGTGTTTATATATATTTTTTATTCCAAAGTTCCCACGGAAATGGGAAAGTCCGAGCGTTTCGCGAGGTTGGCAGAAATAGACAGACGCAGACCCGCTACGATCGTTGCGCGCTCTCTGCCGAAGATTTTCGCATTTCCTGTATCTGATGGGTATATTAAATATATTAGTTTTCGTAAGATGAAAGTGACAGAATCAGTAACGTAAAAGTGTCTATTAACTATGGTAGTATTGTTGAGAATGTAAAGTCTAATTTTCTAGAAACTTAAAGATTGAGACAATGAATGTTTTTCAAATTCAGAGAAAAGAATTGTGGCTGTAGTAAAATAGATTTTGTATGAGGCCAGCGCACGCCTTGAGTGACTAGATGCTGCCTGCCTGAGTACATGTGCATTGCAGGAAGGATACTCGTGCATTCAAACAACAAATGATCCTACACCGTCTGCGCGCAAGATCCAATCGCAGGAATAAGCAAGGGTTTGGAACAATCGATGCAAATAAGAGCTGGGTGATTCTGAAGTCAATTCTTACGTGGTCCATTACGAAGGCGGCTTAAAACAGAGGGAAAGAACTCCGTAGTTAGTTGGCCAGTCACTGAGCTTATGCCATAGCTGTTCCCAATTTCTTCAAGCTACGCTGACTTATCCATTCTTTTACGGCTTGACAATGGAAACCTACAAAAACTGATGACGAGGTCGCAATCCCTAGAGGCCATCTTTGCCAACTGATCTGCTAATTCCATTTCCAGCCGTTCCTGCATGAGCCTTCACCCATGAAAATGAGATGAGCAATGTGTGTGTGTGTGTAAACATGGAAAATTGCAGAAAGCTCAAACTTGATGGCATTTCCCGTCTAGGTAGGTAGTAAGTACCATTGCATCATCTGATGCACAAGATTTTTCTAGCAAAATCTATCAACCAAAAAAACGTGTGACTTTGCTGAGAATAGAGCTTTCAGTTGCTCAGCAAATTTCTTGGAAAATGAAAACTTCTTATAGTCTGGTATTTTAATCCATCGTAGCATGCATATTGGTTTTTTTTTTGCTCCTGACATCGGTTTCGGATTTTCACCCAATGTCAGAAAGCAAATACACCAAGTTCGTGTTAAGAGAGTTCACTTCGACGTAATGTCAAAGTAAAAAGATAATTTGTCATTTTTAAATCTTTTTAAATTGCAATAGGATAAAGTCGTGTGAGTCTCTCACACCAGATTTTTTTTTTCTTTTTTTTAAGATGTAAATATTCAATGCTTCATATTTTATTATTTTAATGCACAAAAGCATTTCCTTTTAATGCACCTATTTATTTTATTACGTCGAAGTGAAATCTCTACACAAACTTGGTGAATTTGCTCTGACGACGGATGAAAATCCGAAACCGATCAGGAAAAAAACCAATATGCGCGCCTACGACGGATAAAATACCAGATATTATCCAGCATTGCGGACTCACTTACATTTCCAACTTCGTATAGTATTTGCAGAAATAATAATACTTATCATTTTTTTTTAATTAAATACATTTTCCAGAGAAAATTTGATTGATGCCGAAGTTTCTGCTAGAATTCTAAATTTAAAGAAAATGTGTCAACTTTACAGAATAAGTCGTATTTTTTTTTGGGGGGGGGGGAATTATCTCGAAAATAACTAAGGATTTTCTTTAATTACGTATTTTGGTGGTTGGTTCCGTAGAGCTGGAAAGCATCAGAGACATTTTCCGTGATAGCCTGCTTCGTTTTGTGGTCACAGACCGGTTTCGGACGTTCGCCCATCATCAGGATGCATTTGTTGAACAGGGTAATAATATAGACTTGCACAGAGCCAATATAGTTGGTATACTCAAGAAGTATCAACTGTGAGTGAGAGAGTATTTGCTCTGTGCAAGTCTATGTTATTAGCTAGGGAACGGATTCGTATGTATTTACATATTTTTTTCTAGGCAATTTACAGACGTTTTTCAACTAGAAGTATTCATACTGACACTTTTTAAGCCGTTTGAGTCTACTTTTATTTCACATATTTCCACATATTTGGATGTTATCGCATATTTATACATATTTGATCAAAATAAATAAATATTTCTACATATTTAATCAAAATATGTACATATTTTTTCATATTTTTCATTTTGGGCATATTTTCATAATTGGGAGGTGGTTGACAGGAACTGTGAACCACAGACTGTAGGGCTGTGAATCACAGTGGGTACAATGGTTATTGTAATTTACACAGAATGCTGCTAAACAGTGACGGGCACTTGTTAGTTCTTTGAAGTTGTCTGTTCTTTCAGCTCGTTCGTTGAAGTGTCCAATTCATTTCGTTCGGTCACTTAGTGTATTCTTTTTTGGGTGAAATGCCACGAACATCGGCCTCAAACAGACAACTGGTTGCTAAATATCTTCGCGAGTTTCCAGCAGAACTTTTTCGAAGTGATGGAGACATTTTGTACTGCACAGCTTGTGACAAGCGCGTTTCTTGCTCTCAACGTTCCCAAGTCACCCAACATATTGCCACCGGATCGCACATAGAGAATAAAAACAGAAAGAAAGAGAGGACGTCCTATCAAGCCTTCCTTACATCTCCATCATCAAGTAAGTCTACTCTGAGTACAGATCTGTGTCGGGCTTTGGTTAGAGCAGATATCCCTTTCCACAAACTTAAAAATCCTCATTTCAAAGGATTCTTAGAGACCTATATTGGGAAAAAAATGCCTGACGAGAGCACAGTCAGTTTCCCTAAAAACAAATTATTTTGTTCCTTATAAATTATTATAAATTGTAAAAATGTTCTTTTCTTGTATAAATAATTATAACTTGCCCAAAAAAAAAAAATTCCATTTTCATAAAAAAAAATGTCCATTTTACTTAAATATTCCAGAAAATATTTTAAGAAAATCACATATTTTCCACATAATTGACGAAAATAAATGCATATTTTAATTAAATATTTGGCATTTTTAAATACATAAAAATCCGTTCCTTAGTTATTACACTGTTCCACAAAAACATCCTGATGATGGGCGAAAGCCCGAAACCGGCCGATGACCAAAAAAATGAAGCAGGCTATCACGGAAAATGTATGTGATGAATTCCTTTAAACTTGGAATGCTAACTGCACAGACCAACAATGTAATCAACCTCATCTTGCCTGGGTTGATAGGTTGGTACTTGTTACCCCATTTACCTCTAATTTACGACAAATGAAGACAATTTGTAGTTTAAAGAAAATTTGACGCTAAGTGGTTAGCGTACTGGACTCCCATGCGGAGGATCCGGGTTCGAGTTCAACTGTGCTACCCTTAGGTTTTTTTTTCTTCCTAGGAGCCTCTTACTGCTCACTTTCCAGTGAAGGACAGTGTTCTCTGTAACGAGAGAACACTGTCTTGAGGCCAGCAGTGACTGACAACGCTCCAGACGCTAATGGCCATACATATTGACGCGCCGTAAATTAAATAAATAAATAAAAAAAAATCTGGTGTGAAACACTCACACAACTTTCTCTTACTCCAGTTTTCAAAATTATAACTGACAAATTTTATAGTTTGTGTACCAAATTTAATGAAATTCGTCGAAAACTGAAAAAAAACCGTTCAGTAAAAGCACTCTTCCGGTTAGCTAATTTCTTTGAAACTCGGAATTTTGGCCATCTATTTATTTCTAATTAATTCTGTTTGGATGATAGAATTGTATAATCAACTATGAGAGCACTTTAGAGAAAAATATAACCCCAACCCTCCCCTAAAAGTGCCCTTAAATGAATTTTCCCAGAGAAATGTTTTCAATAAAAGTTATAGATCTTTGTATGTTTAGCTTATATAAGAAGTTTCAAGAAAATCGTCGGAGCAATTTTTGAGAAAATCGTGAAAAAGTGAAAAAAAAAATTCATTTAATAAAGTAGTAAACTAAACAAACTTCCGGTTATCCGATTTTTGTCAAACTCGGAATTTCAACAACATATTTAATTCTAATTAACATTATTTAGATGACAGAATTGTTTAATAAACTGAAATAGCACTTTAGATGAAAACCTAACCCCACCCCACTCCCAGAAAAGTGTCCTTAAATGAATTTTCCCAGAGAAACGTTTCAAATAAAAGTTGTAGCTCTTGGTATATGTAGTTGATATACCAAGTTTGAAGAAAATCGTCGGAGCCATTTTTGAGAAAATTGCAAAAAGGTAAAAAAAAAACTAGTAAAGTGGTAGTTCCGGTTGAAGAATTTTGACAGATAACGTAGGGTCAGATCCCATGGTGATAATTAAATGGAATATCAAGTTTAAACTTTCTACGATTTTTCGTTTTTGAGCTATGCTGTTCACATACATACACACAGACCATTTGCTAAAAATCAATTTTTTGGACTCAAGGGACCACAAAACGGATATTTTCGGTGAAAACTCAACATCGAAAATTCGACACGATTACAATACTTCCTCTTACTAGGAGTAAGAGAAAGTAAAACACCAGAAAGTCGTATGAGTGTTTTACACCAAATTTTTAACATTTTTAAAATTGGTGCAAAAATAATGGCCGTTTCGAACAGTGAATTTTAAATTTTTATAAACAGCCTCAAACACGTGTGAAAGAATTAAATCGATATTTTTTTTTTTTTTTTTTGAGGAGATAAAAAGTTTATTATTTATTTCTGTAACATAAATATTATACTAATTATGAATATAGAAACCTATTGTAATGGGATCTGGAATCATTAAAGTTTCATAGGATCTGAAGAGCGAAGAAGCAGACATTAAATGAATAAAACGTTAGTTACTTCCTACCTTAGTCAGCAGACTAGGAAGGGAGAGTTGGATTTATATAAATAAAGCGATAGCAAAACAGTTCTGTATAGTTTCTACGACAGTTTTTACAACAGTACATCCCAGTCAGCAACCTATTTACTTACTTACTCAACCAGTCTGTCTCTTTATTCTCTCGCTACCTAACGTCTATTTAACTGTAAAAAGTCCTTGCAGTTTTGTGTCTCTACTTTATTATACAGTGTTCAGCTATCATGCAGTGCATTTCTTCGTCATCATTCCTAAATTCATTCTCTCCTTCTCAAATTCCATTATACTATCAATTTGTTGGAAAATCTTTTTCCGAAAAAGTTAATTTTCTTTTTTCTTTTTTTTTTAAGATGTATGTATATATTCAATGCTAGATTTTATTATTTTAATGCACAAATCATTTCATTTTAATGCACCTTTTTATTTTTAACAATTCTAAGTTAATTAGCAGCAACCATGTATTTCCACTCTGATAAGAACTCAATTTTTCACACGATCTCTTAAAAGAAAGTAAAAAAAAAAAAATAATCTCTGATAATTAAAAAAAAAATATATAAAAACTTAAATGGAGTTAAAAAATAATTGCATACATATAGAAAGTGTTCATCATTTTATGGCAGCCTTCAAATGCATGAAACGCAAATAAAATGACGCATTCTAACTTAATTACATAATTTATTAATTTTCATTTAATTCCCGCACTACCCCCTTCTACTTTAACTTACAATATTTTTTCGTATATATATATGTTAGTCCCAAGTGGTTTACGTGCACACAACACGGGTAAAGTCCACCCTTCATCCCAGTCATCATCACCTCCTTTCTATAGCTTCACAACACTACTATATTGGTGTACAATTGTGTGTAGGCGACTATATTGTGTACACTGTGTGTTAGTGCACGATATAGGAGGAACTTGGCGTGTTACACAGCTATGTAGTAGATCTGCATACATATAGCACAGTCGGCCGCCACCAAGTCTACACCAAAAGACTTTTTAACTTCTTGTACTAATACTCTACACAAATATACACCCTACACTACTTAATTTTATACAAATATAAATACAAACATATATTGAAATAAAACGTACTTATCATTCAACATATTATATATTTTAAACATATTCCTAAATATGTCGTCTTCAGTTTTACGTGATTTTTCGCTGTATAGATAGAAATGTCATATCATTTTTTTTTTTATTTGAAACATTTTTCTGGATGGAAATTATTTTTAAATATTGCTAAGGAATCTGAGACGTTAAAATTCAAATGTGTTTGTACAATATTATTGGCTCTCTACATCGCAAAACTCTTCCTGAAATTTACCACAATGGAATACCGATTCCGCCTGCTGACCATGTGCGCTACCTTGGACTATTCTTGGACAAAAGACTGGCCTGGAACCTTCATACACGGCTCAAACGCTCCTACGTCAAAATACGTTTTAGACTTCTCACCAAACTGCTTGGCAAATGCTCTCCAACAAAAGACTCCTTTGAAATCTCCTTATTGAGGACAACTATGGACTTACGGACTGTACGGAACTGCCAAGCATTCTAATCTGAACCGCATCCAAACCATCCAATCCAAAAATCCTCGGCCACATTACTAACAATCCTTTCTATGTATCCAACCTTACCCTCCACACAGATCTCAATATTCCTTTCGTCATCACTCTGGCTAATACCCTATATAACAGATTCCACAATAAGCTCCTATCACACTTTAATCCTTTAGCCCAAGCCCTCACTTCACATTCCCTCCCTGGAAATCCTCAACGACGCTTAAAGCGCCGTTGGCCTCGCGACCTTTTAAACAAGTCAATCAAGTCATTGTAATTATTTCTTAGCTTATTTATTTATTGTAAAATTAATTACAGTATTAAATTTCAAATAAAGAGTTAAAAAAAAGGAAAAAAAAGAAAATGAGTCCTTATATATATAGTAACATTATTTGTATTGGGGGGGGGAGTAAATTAAATATGTTAATTAATTATTATAATTTATATTTGGATCTTCTCAAAAGGGATCTCATGAGGTCTGTGTTTATACAGAAGTTGGAGAGGATGAAAAAACAACTAAATATAATAGATTCAAAATATATAATTAAAATAACCAATATATGTCAAAAATTAAATAAATACAATTTTGTGATATAACAACATAAGTGTCTTGTGATTTGGGAGAAATTGCATTTTATAAAACTTACAGATATTACATAATATATTCTAAGTTGAAGAAGGTTAGGTTTCTTGGAGCACTTACACCACTCATTTCTGACTTTTCCTAATGACGGATTTCACTCATTTTATGGTATAAATTTTGAACTGAACTCCCTCTCCCTAAAAGGGTCCACCTTATATATTCTATCTCCACCACGGAGAGAAAGTGAGAAGTAGGAAATTCCTTTTGTCCTAAATAAATGTAATGATAGGGGTAGGGGTCAGGTATCTCTGACTCAACTAACTGTTTCTTTTGTGCCTTTCAACCTTCAAAAAACCTAACTTTATAAATATGTACATTGGAAAAATTCCCTACTTTACAATAATAAAATATTTATCAAGGATATACTTTGATACAATTTATATTTATTAATTCTTCCAAAGATGTACATATTACAATATACGTATATACAGGGTGTCCCAAGGTATACGACTTTTTCTCGGAAACTAAGATAGCTAGAAAAAAACTAAAAAATACGTGTCCCCGTAGTTTTTTATTAGAAATCCAAATTTAATTTGCAAATTTGTTTTGGTGCTTCGAAAAGCGAGATACAGGCACCAACTTTATTTTTTCAAATGGTGACGTGTGGTTTTTTATTTAAGAAAGAGATTCCTCTATTTTTTGTAAGAAAAATTTACTTGAACGGTATTTTTTTTTTTGAGTGATATTTTACAAAGTTATGACTGAAAACATGATATCTATAAAACATTTCAAAATGATATTATAATGTTTTTTTTGATTGAATAAGAAGAAAAATTACTATTTTATTATAAATTTTACTCCTCATTAATTACAGATCTTGCTCGAACTGGCCCCCACCATTAGAGATGTATTTCTTTGGTCGTAAGATACAATTGGCAGGAAAAAGCATGTGTATGTATCTCTATGGTGGAGGCCAGTTCGAGCAAGATCTGTAATTAATTAGGAGTAAAATTTATAATAAAATAGTACTTTTCTTCTTATTCAATCAAAAAACCGTTATAATATCATATTGAAATTTCTTATAAGAATCATGTTTTCATTCATAACTAAAAAAACCGTTCAAGTAAATTTTTCTTACAAAAAATAGAGGAATCTATTTCTTAAATAAAAACCACACCTCCCCATTTGAAAAAATGAAGTTGGTGCCTGTATCTCGCTTCTGGAAGCACCAAAACAAATTTGCAAATTAAATTTGATTTTCTAACAAAAAACTACGGGGACAAGTATTTTTTAGTTTTTTTCTAGCTATCTTAGTTTCCGAGAAAAAGTCGTTATCCATATACCTTGGGACACCCTGTATATATATATATATATATATATATATAAAACTCTATTAAGTGGAGTAAGAGAAAGTCTGGAGGGTGTTTCACTTCATTTTTATTTTTAAAATTAGATTATGCAAGAAGATGCAGACATATAAATAAAAGTTTGGCGCCTTTAATACGAAAAAAAAAAAAAAATTGAAAATAGGCCAATTGATCATTTAGCCAAGTTTCTCCAGGACATAAAGTGTCCAAACTTCGTGGGAGAAAGCAGAAGCTAGTGTTCAGTCTCAGACACGCCCAACACTACCACCTTCATGAATAAATTAATTTATTAAAAAAAAAAAAAAAAAAAAAAAGGAGATCTTTAATTAGTCTTTCTGACAGCAAGAAAAGTATATTTATTCTTTAATCAAGTTCCTCTTTACATTTATTTATAAGTTTGCCTTATTTTTATAAGGGGGATTAAATAAAGAATTGTGGTCATTGATAATAACGCAGCAGGATGTATAACCATTTATAGATAGAGGTATACCGGTATCTTGGTTTTACAATGAGGGGAATGAGTTGTACGCTGGTATTCTACAAGTTAATATTACGATCTTGTATTTCTACTTTTATAAAACCACCATATATAAAATTTCATTGACAATAATTATTAAAAAAAAAAAAAATGTCTAATTAACTATGAATTTATCATTTTTATTTAATTTTTCTCGTCGCCATAAGAATAAATAATAATGATTGTATTGAAGTTTCGAATTTAAGTCGAAATTCCATTTTTTGAAGTACACTAAATGACAAAGAAGTATTAGTATGAAACGCTCATACGACTTTCATTCACTGTAGTTAATACAGTTTTTTTTTACTTTCTCTTACTCCTAGTAAGAGGAAGTATTGTAAGCGTGTCAAATTTTCGATATCGAGTTTTCACCGGAAATATCCGTTTTGAGGTCCCCTGAGTCCAAAAAAGTGGTTTTTAGAAAATTGTGTGTGTGTGTGTGTATGTATGTATGTGAACAGCATAGCTCAAAAACGAAAAAATCGTTTAGAAAGTTGAAATTTGAATATTCCGGTTTAGGAGGTCACCATGGGATCTGACTGTACGTTATCTGTCAAAATTCCTCAACCGGAAGTACCACATTATAAGTTGGATTTTTTGCTTTTTTGCGATTTTCTCAAAAATGGCTCCGACGATTTTCTTTAATCTTAGTACATCAACCACACATACAAAGAGCTACAACTTTTATTTGAAACATTTCTACAAGAAAATGCATTTAAGGGCACTTATGGGGGAGGGGGGTCCCTAAACAACCCCGCGACTGGAATCGCCTAAGCTTTCCACCAGTCACGCCGCAGGGACTGGGCAACGTGCTTTGCACGGCTAATCGGGCTCTGGCGGCAGACACCACTGCGGAGCTACACAACATTTACTCTGCATCCGCCGTGGTAACACGCTCACTTACTCACACCACAGACACACTAGCGATCTCACGCCGCCCTGACGGGGCCCATTCTTTGGGCCTCCGAAAACAGGTCTTTACTTCAGAGAGTCTATTTGGACATTGGAGGACCTGGGGCGGATGTGGGGGAGCGGCTTACACGCTGGAGATTCGTCCAGGTACCTGTAGTGTAGGGACCTGGTGAGGAAACAGCAAACACCATACAGCTCAACACCACATTCACACATATTTCACCAACACTATACCACCCCTTTTCAAAAATTAAAAAAATGAAAGGACAAATAAATAAAGGCCCTCAGTCCGTGGCAAATGAGGGTGCGAAAATCACCACGAAGGTCTCCGGTGTTGTTGAGGAACAAGGCACACCGGTAGTCATGGCTACTTGTTCCACCAATAAAGATGTTGTAGGTGAGTTTAGTGGGGGCGCATCCTCGAGGCAGGAAACTGCCGGGACCTCCCACTTCTCCTTTGAGAGGCCTGGAGAGGGGTGCCTCCACAGAGAGTTTAAATAAGAGTATCGAGGAGCTTTTGCTGGCCTCCCCTGGTCGAAGCGAGGGGACCGCTGAAAGGCGGACCCCGAGTGAGACCAAAACAAGGGAATCCAGCAAAAAGAGAAAGAAGAAGAAGAAGAAGGGTGCGGAGGAGACGCCAGAAAGCGTCCCCGAGGCTAAACGCCCGAAAGTGGAGAAGGCCAAGAAGCCACAGGTCGCCGTGGTCAGAGCAGATGGTGAAGTGATGACCGAGGACGACGCGGAGTACGTCAGAGCACAACTTGTGGGTGCTCTGGATGATACTGGGAGTAGGAAGGGCACCCCCGATGAAGGTTGGTGGCCACAATTTGAGGAGTCCGGCGTGGTAGGTGAGGGCATGTTCCTTATCACCTGCGGCGATGAGAGGACCAGGGCATGGACAGCCAGGCAGGCTATCACACCCAGAGGTAACATCCAGTATGTTATGTTGGAGGGAGAGGACATCCCAAAGATGATTAGGGTATCAGTTTAGGTGCCAGGCAAGAGGTGTCCGTTGGAGAGATTCCTGGAACGCTTAGCAGGGCAAAATCCTGGTTTGCGGACCGATCTTTGGAGAGTGCTCAGCTCCTTTGAGAAAGACAAAGGTATGTGGATGGTTTTCTTTATAGATCCCCATACACTCCGGATTCTAGAAGAGAAGGAGTGGAGGCCCTATTATGAGCTGACACGGATTACCTTTAAAAGGAAGGAGGAGAAACAACGAGGCCAGTCTGGCAAGGAGGAGAGTGAGGGACAGTAATAATGTTCTGTGTGTATCAATATAATACACACAGGAGCAGAGAAGTTGTAGCGGAGATGGCTGAAGTCATAAGGGATACACCCTTAATGGTAGGTTTAATTCAGGAGCCCTATACCATCCGAGGCAGTGTGGTCGGATGGGGTGGTATGGGGTTGAGAACATTTTATGATTGTGGAGTAGATAGGCCCAGGACCTGCGTCCTGGTGTCTAAGCATATGGAGTGTTCAATGTTGAGAGAGTTTTGTTCTAGAGACCTGACGGTAGTTTCGATTAGGATAGGAGAGGCAGTGGGCAGACTGGTTTTGGCATCGGCCTACCTACCCTATGATTCAGAGGAGCCACCACCTGGTCAGGATGTGGAGCGTTTGGTGGAGTGGTGTGAAAAGGAGAACCTGCCATTGCTGGTCGGATTCGATGCCAACTCACACAACACGCTGTGGGGAAGCAGCGATACCAACCGGCGTGGGGTGACACTGGCGGAGTTTTTGGTAAGTAGAAACCTTTTTCTTTTAAATAGAGGTAAGAAACCTACCTTTGTTATTAGGAACAGGGAAGAAGTTATAGATATAACGGCGGCTTCCAGGCAATTTCTGTCCTGGATGACAGGTTGGGAGGTTATGGATGACTGGACGTTGTCTGATCATAGAGGTATTAGAATCACCCTGCGTCTTGGGATGGGAGAGCTGAAGAAGTTTCGAAATCCGAGGAGAACGGACTGGGGCAGTTTGCCTCGGCCCTGGGAAATGATAGGTTAGGTCCGGGTAGACCGCCGGTTGAGGGGGAAGACCTGGATCAGAGAGTGAATCGGACTACTCGTACGATCGTCCGCACTTATGAGACTTCATGCCCTGAGCGTGAGGTATTGCACAGGAAGGTCCAGTGGTGGACGGCCCGACTATCTGCCTTAAATAGACAGATGAGGCGGCTAAGGAGAAAGGCTAGGGGGAGTAATGCGGAGGAGGATTGGGAACGGTTCGTTGAGACCAAGCGAGAGTATAAAAGGGAGATTCGGAGAACGAAGAGGGACTCTTGGAGGACCTTCTGCGAAACCTTGGAGGGGGAACAGGAGGTAAACCGGGTCTTCAGGTTTTTAGGCAAGAGCGGGGAGATGTCGTTGGACAGCATTAGGAGGCCTGACGGACAGATCACCTATAACCATAATGAGGTGTTACGGGTGATGCTGGATAGACATCTACCGGATAATGTGGAGTATGTGGGAGAGTGCGCGGATGTTTCACCCGTTGTACAGGGAGTAAATTTACAGGGTAAGGAGTTGGCAAGTAAAGTGGTTACTTTAAGGAGGGCGAGTTGGGTATTCGCTACATTTAGTAAATTCAAGTCGCCAGGTATGGATGGTCTGTACCCGGTTCTGATTCAGGAGAGTTGGAACATGTTCGGTAGTACATGGGTAGAGATACTGAGAGATAGCCTTAGTTCGGACTATATCCCTCGGGCTTGGAGAGTTAGAAGGGTCGCGTTCATTCCCAAACCGGGAAAGTTGGACTATTTAGACCCTAAAGCTTATAGGCCAATCAGCCTGGCGTCCTTCATGTTGAAGGGCTTAGAGAGGCTGGTGGACCTTTTCTTAATGGAGGATTGCGATATAAAGAGTACCTTCCATGGGAATCAGCATGCCTACTTGGCGGGAAGGTCAACGGAGACTGCGCTCCATAATTTGGTGGGGAGAATTGAACGTACGTTGGAGTCTAAAGAGTACGCGCTGGGATGCTTCTTCGATATTGAGGGGGCTTTCAACAGCGTGGCCCATGATAGGATCAGAATGTTATTGGAGGAGAGGGGCGTGAATGAGACCCTGGTTAGATGCATAGGCAACCTCCTAACTTCGAGGATTGTCTATTCTCGTTTGGGAGTTGCGGAGAGAAGGGTGAAAGCCAGTAGGGGCTTTCCCCAAGGTGGGAGTTTGTCACCTGCCTCATCGTTTGTGGTGCCTCATCGTTGATGAGCTACTTTGGGAGATGAACCGTAGGGGATTTTACCTGCAGATGTATTCCGATGATGGGGTAATCTTAATCACAGGGAAGCATCTGAGTGTGGTGAGTGACTTGATGCAGTCGGCGTTATCTTACGTGGAGCAGTGGTGTAGGAACTATGGCTTGTCCGTTAACCCGGACAAAAGTTCTTTAGTTCTATTTACTAGGAAGAGGAAATTGGAAGGGTTTAGGAGACCTAGGCTCTTCGGTAAGGAATTGCAAATTAGCAATGAATTTAAATATTTGGGGGTCCTCATCAACAATAAGTTGAATTGGCGGGCCCACATTGAGCATGTCTGTGAGAAGGGGCAGAAGGTTTTCTGGCAGTGTAGGAGATTAGCGGGTAAGACCTGGGGAGTTAATCCCCGAGGTGTCCATTGGATTTATGAAAAGTTGGTGAAGCCAAGGATGCTGTATGCGGCTGTGGTGTGGTGGTCTGGCTCCTTGGTGGGGAGGAATAGCAAAAAGCTGTTGGGAGTACAGCGTACGGCCTGTTTGGCTATTACTGGCGCGATGAGAACGACACCGACGGTGGCATTAGAGATGCTGCTGGGGCTAATCCCCCTTCAGTATGTGGTAGTGGGAGAGGCAATGAAAGGGTACCTCAGAATGAGGTGCAAGGGAGAATGGGTGAGAACCTTCCGGGGGGATCACACTAGGATCGAGGAAAAAATTTGGCGAGTAAACCGATTCTTGCTATCCAAACTTGATGAGACGAGCAAGAAATGGGGATTTGAGAGAGATTATGAGATTACGATAGGCAGTATAGGAGATGATTGAAAAACTAAAAAAAAAAAAAAATAGAATGTAGCATATTTGTGTGATGGCATATCATAGGCATATCATATGTCAGATTAGCTCCCTGCTATCCGCAAGGAATGACAAGGTCATATCTTAAAACAAAGTCAACCAAAGATTCGGGATGAAGTATCGTCCTTGTTTCCCCTACCACACAAGTGTTTAAATTGAAGGAATAAAAAAACAGTGGTCGCCCCATTCTATCACCATCTTCAAGAGCGAAGACACCTTCCATGCTACCACTAGCCAACAACAAACATCCAGTCTGCACACCACACACTTGTCTATCTCTCAATCTATCTCTCATTTAGTTTTCTTCCACCCTTAATTAAGTCAAGTCCTTAGAATTATAAGTGTATATATATTAATTATAGTGCAATAGTCATAACATATAGTTATTAGATTATAAATCTCTGAAACTCCCACAAATTCATAAATTAAAAGCCATTAAAAAGTTTAGGCAAAATAGTAGAGTTGGTGTGGAGTAAGGCCCACTGCGGAATAAAGGCAATGAGAGGGTGGATGTTCTGGCAAAGCAAGCAGCGCTAAATGGCATTTTATTAACGATAACTCTTCCTAACACTGATTTTAAAACCTATATTAGAAAGGAAATCAATGAAAAAAATGGCAAAATATTTACACCGACTCTTCTAAAGGATAATTTTTACAAATCCATAGTCCCTATGGTTGGCCTTAAACCTTGGTTCCATAAATCTTCATATTCTAAATTGTTTGCCACTATTATCAACAGACTCCGCCGTTGCAAATCACGGATTCCTTTTTTGTAGGAAATATCTCCATAAAAGAGGTAAAGCTATATCTCTTCTTTGTTCAGCCTGTGACCGCCCGAAAGATATGGAACACATGTAATGACATGCTCCAAAATTCAAACAGAACGGAGGCACTTTGTTACAAAATTTAAGTTGTTTAATGCCATTAAAAATGTGTGATATACGTCAATATTTTAAAAAACAGAAAAGCATTTATGAAGATTTAGTTCATTTTATTAATAGTATACCTCTCAATCATAATTAAGATATATCTGTAATAGTGTACTGGCTAAAGTGCAAACTGATGCCGGGGGGGAAAAAATACTCTCACTAAATCTGGTTAATTGATTTTCTTCAAAACATTGTATTTTCCAAACATATTTAACCTAAACCTATGGCGCAATAGCCCATGAAGGGCCAAGGCTTGCCAGACGGCGATTCGAATAGGGGGTGAGGACATTTGGTAAGCACGCCGCAGCTCCCTCGCCGTCCTAGTTCTGGCTTTCGCTACCTAGGGCGCTACTAACTGTAAGCTTCCCACTTTTTATCACAGTGTTGTCACGGGAATCGAAAATTAAATTTTGATTAGAAAAATGTTGAAAAAAAAAAATTGTGATAAGTATTTATATATGTAGATAATGTAACAGCAACCAAAGAGATCAAGAGAAGCTCAACCACTCTCTCGGCCTGGAGTGGGAGAAGCTGTATAAATATAGCGACGGACAGTCCGTAAAAACACAGTTGAAATCAGTTCAGGACATCCAATCGCTACGTGTCATTCTCATACCACTCTACCTTAAACATACATCTATTTTAAAGTCCAGGCAGTCTATGTCTATTTATTAATATGTCAGTTAACCAAGACTTCTTCTCAACTCATCAAACAAAACCAATTCTCTTCATCCAACACATATTATAATAATATATTAAGTTTAAAGAAAAATCGTTGACGCCGTTTTAAAGAAAAAAAAAAACACGTAAAAGCTGAAAAAAAAAAAACACATTCAGTAAAATCGCATTTCGGATTGATGAATTTTGCCCAAAAAAACCTTCATATTAGATGCGGTGGTAAATTTCTAATCAGCCTTAAAAACATCTTCTATTTCCGGCGGAAACTCAAACACGATTGCAATACTTACTAATTTCTTATTAGGAGTAAAATTATGGTGAAAATGATGATCAATTATATAACTGTATTATTTCTTCGTCCTAATGCAGCTTTTAGAAAAGAAGATAGCATGCAACAGAGTGGTTTATTTAATATTCGTCGACCTCAAAAAAAAGCATACGTCACTGTGCCTCTTATTAAGTTGTGGCAAGCACTCCAGCAAGCAGGCCTAAGCTGATACCTTTTCACAGAGTGTGAAAACTAAGTTTGCTCTGTGCAAGTCTGTGTTGTCACACTGTCTGAAAAACGCATCCTGAAGATGGGCGAACACCCGAAACCGGTCGATGACCACAAAATGAAGCAGGCTACCACGGAAAATGTCTCTGATGCTATCACAGTTGATTATACAATTGTATCATCCAAACAAAATTAATTAGAAATAAATACAAGGCCAAAATTGCGAGTTTCAAGAAAATTAGTAAACCGGAAGTGCGCTTTTACGGAACAGTGTTTTCAGTTTTCGACGAATCTCATTAAAGTTGGTACACAAACTATAAAAGCTGTCAATTATAATTTGGAGAACTGGAGTAAGAGAAAGTTGTGTGAGTGTTTCGCACCAGATTTTTTTTTTCTTACGGGTATTTACACCGTTTAGTGCATCCCGATGTGTAGACCTCTAGCCATCAGAGCTTCCGTCACGCCGTCCATCCATATCTTCCTTGGCCTACTGCGGCGTCTCCTCTCCACCGGCCTGTACTGGAGCATTTTTTTTTTTTGGCCATCTTTCTCCATTCATCCTGACATGACATGACCATACCAAATTGACCGCCGGGTTTCTACGTTGTGGATAATGTTGCAGGAACGCCGTGCCGCGCCGCCGTATTTCCTCGTTAGGGATATGTTCCAATCTGAAGACTCCACTGCTTCGCCTCCAGAAGTCCATCTCCATGACCTTTCCAGAGTTCTTTCCATCTTTCTTATTAACCGACCAGCATTCCGAAACCATAGAGGACTACACTTTCTATGAAGGCATGATAAATTTTTCTTTTAATTTCCAAGTTAACCTGCTTGAACCATAAGTGCCCTCACCATGTTCCTACCAGGACTGGCTTTTCTTTAAAATGTCCGTGTCATTGGTCCCCATTTGGTTGATTGAAAAACACGAGATATTTGAAAATCATTTACCGGGGAAATAAACCAATTTTCATCAATCTTTAAGGTATCCCCTATTTCGCCACAAACCATACATTCTGTCTTTTGTTTGCTGACCTCCAATCCCCACCCCCCCACTTGTGGAATTCTTCATTTAGTTTCCTCATCATGTAAGCCGCGTCATCGGCATCTTCCGCTATGATGACTTGGTCGTCAGAAAATTGCAGTGTATTATAATGTGTCATCTCCAATTCTGATCCCCCATACCTCGGCACTTCCTTTTCCCATAGGTCCAGCACGTGTTCCACATAAATATTTAAAAAAGTGGGTGATAGCGAACATCCTTGCTTTAGCCCCTTTTGTAATCGGAAAACTATCTGTTACAAAACCCTTCATTTGGACTCTTCTTGCTCGTGCGGATCTGTAAAGACTTTTTATGGCGCGCATAAGTCTTAGCAGGCTTAGGCCTGCTTGCTGGAATGCTTCCCACAACTTAAAAAGAGGCACAGTGACGTATGCTTTTTTTTGAGGTCGACGAATATTAAATAAACCACTCTGTTGCATGCTATCTTCTTTTCTAAAAGCTGCATTAGGACGAAGAAATAATACAGTTATATAATTGATCATCATTTTCACCATAATTTTACTCCTAATAAGAAATTAGTAAGTATTGCAATCGTGTTTGAGTTTCCGCCGGAAATAGAAGATGTTTTTAAGGCTGATTAGAAATTTACCACCGCATCTAATATGAAGGTTTTTTTGGGCAAAATTCATCAATCCGAAATGCGATTTTACTGAATGTGTTTTTTTTTTTTCAGCTTTTACGTGTTTTTTTTTTTCTTTAAAACGGCGTCAACGATTTTTCTTTAAACTTAATATATTATTATAATATGTGTTGGATGAAGAGAATTGGTTTTGTTTGATGAGTTGAGAAGAAGTCTTGGTTAACTGATATATTAATAAATAGACACAGACTGCCTGGACTTTACAATGGATGAATGTTTAAGGTTGAGTGGTATGAGAATGACCCGTAGCGATTGGATGTACTGAACTGATTTCAACTTATGGTTTTTATGGACTGTCCGTCGCTATATTTATACAGCTTCTCCCACTCCAGTCCGAGAGAGTGGTTGAGCTTCTCTTGCTTTCTTTGGTTGCTGTTTTTCTCTTTGGTTGCTGTTACATTATCTACATATATAAATACTTATCACAATTTTTTTTTTTTTAACATTTTTCTAATCAAAATTTAATTTTAGAGAGGTTTCCCGGGGGACTATGTCACGTTAAGTTCAAATTTTAAACTTCACCAACTTTGTTGAATTTGACAGAGTGCGAAATCCATACAAGTCCGTTCAGGAATACAAGCATAAAACCTCTACCAGCTTTTTTTTTTTTATGGCCATCTCACCAAGAAAATGGTGTGAATATTTTAAACCAGATTTTTTTTTATATTTACGTAAAAAGGATCTATTAATCTAATGCAATTATTGTATTAATTTAATGCATGTTTCTATTTAAATAATTCTCACCAAAATTAAATTATATCGCATTCAAACAATGAATGGAAAAATTATATGCTTCCTGTTCACTATTGATGAAGTTCTGAATTTTTTTTGAAACTTGGTAATACTGACTACTCACACATAAGGTGTCTGATTTCCTTTATTTTGTGCATTATTTCGGAGAAATACTGATTTCACTAAAATACCGCTTTTTTAGATTACACGGTTCTATTAACATATTAAAAAAAAAACATTGAATATGTTCGGGCCTTTCGTGCGAGAATTCAGGGTTCGATTCCCGTGACAACACTGTGATAAAAAGTGGGAAGCTTACAGTTAGTAGCGCCCTAGGTAGCGAAAGCCAGAACTAGGACGGCGAGGGAGCTGCGGCGTGCTTACCAAATGTCCTCACCCCCTATTCGAATCGCCGTCTGGCAAGCCTTGGCCCTTCATGGGCTATTGCGCCATAGGTTTAGGTTAAATATGTTTGGAAAATACAATGTTTTGAAGAAAATCAATTAACCAGATTTAGTGAGAGTATTTTTTCCCCCCCGGCATCAGTTTGCACTTTAGCCAGTACACTATTACAGATATATCTTAATTATGATTGAGAGGTATACTATTAATAAAATGAACTAAATCTTCATAAATGCTTTTCTGTTTTTTAAAATATTGACGTATATCACACATTTTTAATGGCATTAAACAACTTAAATTTTGTAACAAAGTGCCTCCGTTCTGTTTGAATTTTGGAGCATGTCATTACATGTGTTCCATATCTTTCGGGCGGTCACAGGCTGAACAAAGAAGAGATATAGCTTTACCTCTTTTATGGAGATATTTCCTACAAAAAAGGAATCCGTGATTTGCAACGGAGTCTGTTGATAATAGTGGCAAACAATTTAGAATATGAAGATTTATGGAACCAAGGTTTAAGGCCAACCATAGGGACTATGGATTTGTAAAAATTATCCTTTAGAAGAGTCGGTGTAAATATTTTGCCATTCTTTTCATTGATTTCCTTTCTAATATAGGTTTTTTAATCAGTGTTAGGAAGAGTTATCGTTAATAAAGTGCCATTTAGCGCTGCTTGCTTTGCCAGAACATCCACCCTCTCATTGCCTTTATTCCGCAGTGGGCCTTACTCCACACCAACTCTACTATTTTGCCTAAACTTTTTAATGGCTTTTAATTTATGAATTTGTGGGAGTTTCAGAGATTTATAATTTAATAACTATATGTTATGACTATTGCACTATAATTAATATATATACACTTATAATTCTAAGGACTTAACTTAATTAAGGGTGGAAGAAAACTAAATGAAAGATAGATTGAGAGATAGGCAAGTGTGTGGTGTGTAGACTGGATGTTTGTTGTTGGCTGGTGGTAGCATGGAAGGTGTCTTCGCTCTTGAAGATGGTGATAGAATGGGGCGACCACTGCCTTTTTATTCCTTCAATTTAAACACTTGTGTGGTAGGGGAAACATGACGATACTTCATCCCGAATCTTTGGTTGACTTTGTTTTAAGATATGACCTTGGCATTCCTTGCGGATAGCAGGGAGCTAATCTGACATATGATATGCCTATGATATGCCATCACACAAATATGCTACATTCTATTTTTTTTTTTTTTTTTTAGTTTTTCTTGAAAAGTTTGCAACGATTTTCTTTAAAGTTAATATACTAATATAAATTGACTACTTTTATTTGAAATATTGTTCCAAAATAATTGATTTTCTGGCAGTTCTGGGGGGGCTGCCTCGTTTGTTCATTATGTTAAAGCTGAGCTGTCACGGTTTATGTTTTTTCCTAAATAAAGTAAAGTTTTGAAAAGTAGAAAAATTGTAAGAAATGAAATAACAGTAGGAATGTGATTGCTTTATATCATTGTCCATTCATCAACAAATGTCATTGCGAAAGCCGTTTTTTAATTTAGAAATTTTTATCTTTAATACTTTAATTTATTCAGGGTCATTATACTTTATTTTAATTTATTTTGTTAATATAGAAAAAAAAGAAGGACTGACAATAAATATGGATAAAATAAAAAGGCGGATTCAACTTCAGAATTCAAAGTAAAGAAGAATAAAAGATAACCCTATCTAACGGTATTAATTGGAAATAAAACCGGATTTTTTTGGACTGAAAATATCCAAAATAACAGCGTTCAGGCTATTTTCTTTCTTTTTTTTTTTTTTTTTACTTCAAAATTATTAGTTTAGTAATTACTTTTGTATCTTTTATTTTCTTCTTTATTTTTATAATATTATATGATAATAGCTTCTTTTTATTTCAGTTTATTTTTTACAGAATTGTTCAATATTATAATAATTAATTTATGCAATAAATAAAATCTATAAGGCTTCCTTCTTGGTTAAAACAATTTAATTCAAATAGTTAGATCTGAGTGTAGAGATAGTCTGAACAGGATTAACTCAGAATCAAAGAGATATGTTCAACCAGGGCTCTAAGGCTTTAACCGTT
This sequence comes from Triatoma infestans, assembly GCA_011037195.1. Classification (NCBI taxonomy): domain Eukaryota; kingdom Metazoa; phylum Arthropoda; class Insecta; order Hemiptera; family Reduviidae; genus Triatoma; species Triatoma infestans. The sequence continues at coordinate 45,687 of JAAEAF010003041.1, forward strand.
ATGATTAGCTCTGACAGGACATGTTGTAGACGTAGGAAATATATAAGCCAACTGGGACTGGTTGAAATTGAGTAAAAGATATCGTTCCATGTTCATGGCCATTAAGAGGGTCTGGCAAGAGAGAGAGAGAGAGATATTTGTCTAACTTCGAAATGTTGAATCATCTTCGAGTTATAGAAAGGCGGTTTGAAGCCTGCTTATAAGCATAAAACATGTATAAGCTGATTGGTTAATATAAGTTAACCCCGAGACCCTTCAAAATTAAATTACGTCTTTTGTCCGCAGTGTGATGATTCTGGACCATTGGGAATCTCACTTCTTTATTCTGTTTATACGTGAAGAGAATTTAGGTCAGGTTGATGAAATGAGATTGACTTTGTTAACACTGGTTAACTAATATATTAATTAAAAGACACAGACTGCCTGGAACTTGCAATAGAGAATGGTTAAGGTAGAGTGGTAAATGGGTAATGACACATAGTGATTGGCTGTATTGAACTGTCTTTTTATGGACTGTCCATCGCTGTATTTATACAGTTTCTCCCACACCAGTCCGAAAATATAATGGATGTGTTAGGTAGAGAGAATTTAGGCCTGGTTGATGAAATGAGATTGACTTAGTTAACACTGGTTAACTAATATATTAATTAAGAGACACAGACTGCCTGGACTTTACAATAGAGAATGGTTAGGGTAATGTGGTAAATGGGTAATGACACGTAGTGATTGGCTGTATTGAACTGTCTTGAACTGTCCTCAACTGTCCAGAAAAATCTGGACTGTCCATCGCTGTATTTATACAGTTTCTCCCACTCCAGTCCGAGAGAATGCTTGGGTTTGTTTCTCTTCTCTTTACTGTCTTTGGTTGCTGTTACATGCTTTTGATGATCCCGCACTTTTCATTGTAATAAAATTATCACGGGAATTGCATCTAAAGTGAATCATTCAATACATATGTCCTTATATTGCGCTATTCTAGGGCCTAAGGCTATAAATATGCGCCTTAAGTAAATATGCAGTTGGCATTCCAACTATACAGAAAAGAAAGATGTTTTCTGGATAATTTAGGAAAACTCAACACTTCCTCAACCAATTTTTTTCCTTCATATTGGAATTACCAATTTCAAGGTCCATGATGTTCGTTACAACCGCTGTATTTGATATTGTAAAAAAAAATGATATTGAGATTCGGTCAAAGAAAAACTCTTTTTTCAATTTGCTATTATTATACGAGTATAATACTATGATAGGATCCGAAGAGAGTGATCCAAAGCAGAAAGAGAGACAGGATCACTCTATAGTTTAGGCCAGACTAGAGTGGGAGAAACTGTTTAAATACAGCTGTGTCAGCCATGGGAGGGAGTCTAATGACAGTGTTGCAGCAGAGTTCATACAGCAGTCACAACGCGTCATCAACCTTTCTCTTTACCTTTAACTACCATTTTATATATTTTAGAGTAAAATCCTGGCAGTTTGTGCTACTTTTCTATTATACATTGTTCAGCTTTACTTCTAGTTTATTTATCTATTTAACCCAACTTTCTCTCCTTCTCAAAACCTTAGTACAAATACTTTTTCTACTTATTTAGTTTATTTATATAGTTTAAAAATTTTTATTTTAAGTTTAGATTCTTTTTTTTTCTTTTTCTGATTTGTTTTATAACCTTTGTACGGACCCTGAAGAAGGCAATAAATTTGCTCTGAAACATCGGTGAAAATTTGAAAAAAATTATTTTCTTTGACCCGAACCTCAGTATCCTTTTTTTTACAAAAACAAAACTATATAAATAATTATTGAAATTATAGAAACTTTCAAGATAATGCGAATCTGATTGTATCAGATTTCATTAAAAATACTTTTTATATCATCTTGTCAAATAGATTAAGTTCAATTAATTAGTTGGAATTAATATGGCTTACTGGCTTGTTTGAATAAGCCTCTATCAATAAAGTTTATGTCCTATAGCACTATTTAATCTATTAAGAATAATGTTTACTTTTAAATGGATTTTAAATAATTGAAAATTTTTTTTTATTATTAAACAAATTAACTTTTCATTAAACAAAATATAGTGAACCCAATACTTATATAGTTTTGTAACAAAATTAAAAATGTACAGTTTTCTAGCCCAGATATATTATTTCATTTCACTATATTGTAGATCCAATAACTTTGTGTTGAAAAAGGAAGGCTTCACTCAAGAAGCCGTAGGAAATATGTAAAGGATTTCTGATCCAATCTGACATATACATCCATTACTTTTAAAAATTACACAGTAAACGTTTTTAGATATTTTGAAAATTAAAAATATTAAAACTTCAATTAATTAATTACATTTTAAAAATTACTTTAAATAATTTTTGGAGAGCTTTGAAGGACTACTGTTTCCCCAATCTTCTCTTAAAGGGAATATCGCACGTCTATCCGGATATTTATTAGAGTTTTCTCTATTTGGAATATCCAGTGAGAAAAATGTTAGCATCTGTAGTAATTTTTCCTTAGACCGTGCCTAGCTGACAGATCTGTCAAAATTGAGTATTTTCTTTCTAGCTGAGAGGAATTGTGTTGGAAGATATTCACGAAATGGCTCCAAAAAAAAAAATTTCTTCGTAATTCCCAATCGCATATGCTGTGAAAATTTTACACATCTCCCAATACTTCCTCTTACTAAGGGTAAGTCACTTAATGCAAAGTGCCTTCAACATGTTATATGACTGGACTTAGGATAAGGGTTTTTCAAGTAATCCTAGACCGAGGTGATTATCTCCAACCAATAGGAGAAAGATTGTAGGATTAAAACCTCCTAGGTAATTAGGAACTTCTGTTTAGAGATCTGCAAATCGGTGAAGTTTCTTGAAGTGGTTCTTGACATTGGTTATTGAAAATGGTTCTTGAAATTAGATTGGTCGGAACATGTTAAGATATAGCATGAAAAGATAATTATTTCCTTTTGGCAATGTCGAAGAATTGTAAGTAAAAATTGGGGGATTACACCCAAGATAATGTTCTGGATTTATGGTATGGTTATTAAACTTAGGTTGTTATATGCGGCTGTGGTGTGGTGGCGTCGCATTAAAATAAGATCCGCGAGACTGCTGCTTGAGGATATTCAACGCTTGGCTTGTCTGGCGGTGACCGGTGCAATACGGACCACGCCAACCCTGCAATGGAGACTTTATTGGGAATCCCACCGCTCTTTGTAGAGGTGAAAACTGTGGCAATGAAAGCCTGTTATAGAATTAAACAGGCAGGTTTTTGGCAGGGTAAGCGATATGGTCACTCTACCGTTCATCGTAAGATGCTTTTGAAGGTTCCTATTACAGGTTTTCCTTCTGACAGAATTTTGAAAACTTTTGTTTTCGTGCATTCTTACAGAGTTAGGTTACCTTCTAGGGAAGATTGGTCAAGATTGGGTCCGTATCAGGTGTGATACCTGATAATTACCACCGGTATTACACGGACGGTTCCAGAATGGATGGTAGGTCTGGAGCTGCGATCTATTTTGAGACCGGAGATCATTTGGCAGTATCCCTTGGTGAACGAACCACATTCTTCCAGACTGAGGTTTATGCTATTTTTTATTGTATCTTGGATGAGAGCAACACTAACTTAGAATGTGTGTATCTGCTCGGACAGCCAAGCTGCGCTGAAAGCGCTGAGTTCATGTGTCTTCACTTCCAGGTTGTTGTTAGAATGTTCTAAAAGATTGGAAGAGCTTCTTTTCTGAAGGATGCGCTTCTAGTCTGGATACCAGTTCTTATGGGAACTTTCGGGAATGAGGAAGTGGATAGATTTGCCAAATTAGCCTCCTCTCTTCCTTTCATTGGTCCCAAGCTTGCTGTTAGCGAGTCTGTCAGGCTTCCAGTCATGGACAACTTCACATCATTCATCTTTATGGAAGAGCAGAGTTGGTTTGTCGGCAGTACGAAATGCTCATCGGGGGGGTCCGGACAGGGCTATTAGTGAGACGTTGCTGTGTCTTTCACGAAGTTCTCTCATGCATCTGGTTGGATCCATTTTACTGGACATTGTGGTTTAAGGAGATATCTCTACGTAATCTTATGCCGGATCCATTTTGTAGAGTTTGTGAGACAGAGAAGGAAACACTCATCCATCTTATGACAGATTGCCTGGATTGTGAGGATATTAGATTCAGAACCTTTGGTCGGAGCTGGATGTCTATGGAAGAACTTAGGCTATTTCCCTTTAAGGTTATTGTCCGATTTGTTCGGACTGCGGTGAATCTTAAGATAGATTAGAACCGGGTCTGGTTATTTGTTCTAGACCCCGTTTATATTGTTTTTATATGGGCCCAATGAGGCTTTGGATAGCTAGGATTTGGTCCCTCACCACAGACACTTACTGTTTCCCAAACAAGAACAGCTAACTAAAACCAGAAATAAACATGACTAGCAAACAAGTCAGAAAATTAAAAAAAAAGAAAAAGTGCTACGTGGAAAATAATGCATACAAAACCTTGAATCTATTCATATTATGCAAGAAATTAGATTTTAAAAACAAATTCAAGTCTTGTTACTTAGAATAAATAAAAAGTAAATTAATAAACAGATTTATTCATTGTTTATGAGGTGATGACATAATAATATTTATATTTCAACTACCAAAACAAGTATAAATTTTATAAAAGAAGAAAAAATAAATAAATAAAAAAGTACATGTTTACCATAAATGTATAAGATTTGAATTAGTAAATTATAAGGCAAGCCTAGCCAACACCATTTAATAGATATCAATTAGTTTTATTCCTTTTAATCAAAAATGCTAATCATTATTCAAACTGACCAAACCAATGATTGATTTTTTAATAGCTATTATAAACTAAGATAGTTTATTTGTCACAAATTATAGATTTGTTTGTTTTTCTGTTTTTACAATTTTTTTTTTTAATTTTTATTTTATAGAAGAAATTCTTGAAATGATTTCAAAAAAAAAAAAAAAAAAAAAAAAAACAAGATGAATTAGTTAGACTAATTTAGTCAGTGTTACATGAAAATAGCCACAATAATAGCCCAACTTAACTATAGAGAGGTCAAAGGTGAACTTATTTTAAGTCTCACCCCCCCTCTAATAACATTAAGTAAAATGGCAAGCTATGGGTGACAACCTTGAACAAACCTTAGTACTAAAAGTTGACCTTTCAAAATGTTATAAATTATAGTTGCATGTTGCTGGAGGGCCTAAAATAGTTGAATTCATAAATAACTTGAAGTGACAGGAGACATCAGACTGAGAGCCTAGCTACTTGTTGATCTATTAGGGATTTACTTTTTATAAAGATTCTAATTAAGTTACTGCCAGTTTATCAGTGGCAATTTACATATATAGAAAGGTTATGAATTGCTGCTGCAATTTTCTAGAATGTAGGTTACTTAACCATAGAATCTCATCAACCTACAGTGGATCAGTCTTTGAGCGCGTCAATTTCTTCTTCACGCTTCTTCTTATATGTGCCAGTAAATCACAGCAGCTTATTGACTGATGGTTCATACGATCTGTCTCTACAAGATCTTCGGCTGATGTTCACACTATGGGGCAAGCTGCTTATCTACACTATATCTAAAGCGCTTACTATATTGAACTCAGCTCTTATGTAATTTCCGTTCTGTGGAGGATATGTTCCACTTCTAGGCAGAGTGTTTTGTTCTCTCCGAATTGCGCATATATTTCCTTGCCAGACGGCGCTTTGAATAGGGAGACGTGTGGTATGCACGCCGCAGTTCCCATACCGTTTAGTACCGTTTAGTTCCGGTGCTTTTTATCACGATGCTGGGTCAATAAATTCTTATTACCTAGGGCGCTACTAACTGTAGCTTCCCACTTTTTATCACGATGCTGGGTCAACACCGACTTTGCCCTCACGGGAATCGAACCCTGAATTCTCGCACGAAAGGCGAGTGCACTAGCCACTACAGCAAGGAACGCCAAGGTCGTATCTTCAAACGAAGCCAACCAATGGGGATGAAGTATCGTCCTGCTTCCCCTAACAAAGGTTAGACACCAAATTTAGACAATTGAAAGACAAAAGAACAGTGGACGCCTCATTCTATCACCATCATCATCTAGAATTGTAACTGTACATATTAATTAATTATAGTGCAGTAGTCATAACATTTAGTTATTAATTATAAACTCCTGAAACTCCCACTAAAGATTGGTTAATTGATTTTCTTCAAAACATTGTATTTTCCAAACTATTTAACCTAAACCTATGGCGCAACAGCCCATGAAGGGTAGGCGGCGATTTGAATATGGGGTGGGGGCGTGTGGTAAGCATGCCGCAGTTCCCACGCCGTTTAGTTCTAGCCTTCGCTCCCTAGAGCGCTACTATCTCTAGCTTCCCACTTTTTATCACGATGCTGGGTCAACACCGACTTTGCCCTCACGAGAATCGAACCCTGAATTCTCGCACGAAAGGCGTGTGCGTTAGCCACTAGACCAACGCGTGAGAACGCGCATATATTTTCTGAGACATTATCTATGCCCTATAAATATGTTAAAATTAATGGTGATTTACTTCCATGGAATCTCGAGCTAGATATTAAGACTCTAGGCTAACGTTTACGAGGCATATAAACACAGTCGGCAATGTAATGGTACCGCAAAGATAATGAAACCACAGCAGATAGAAGAGAGGCCCTCTCTGGTTAACAGGACTATTCTCTGACTTAGGCAGGCTAGAATGGGAGAACCTGTGTATATAAGCCAGTGGGAATCTATCAGATACAACCATACAACTGTACATCGCATCGTGTCATATCTTTGCTCACACCATTCATTCTGTCATTTTCATTATAAAGTCCAGTGCAGTTAGTGTAAACTTAGCTACATTATATTAGTGTCTTCATATCTCGTTCATTTAATCAAACCTAATTTCTCTCCTCAACAACCCTCCATTATAGCAATAGTGCACTGGTCTTATCTGTAAACTGTTTTCCATTCTTAACAGGTACTCGCAGCTGAATGTTTTTAATAAAAAATTAATCTACAGTTTATACGTCCACCCAATGCTGCTATAGGCAGCTCCGGTATGGTCCAACACTTGTGAAACCAACTATAATAAGTTGCAAAGAGTACAAACTAAGTGTCTTAAGAATTAATTGGTTCATTTCTGAGATGGAACCCGATCGATTATATGCAACGCAGTATTTCTACTACCTGTTCACAATTTAACAGAAAAATTCATAATATATTGTACACATAGGTCCAGATAGACATACATTAACATTAAAAGTTGACTACAATAGATTGTAGACTGTTGTAAGGGATTATTGCACTGCGACCTAAAATATCTAATGTGCCCTCCAGAGCCTTCTTCAAAGCACAGCCGGCCTCCAAGCAGACAACACTGCCCATCACCGGACAGTTTGTGTTTTGCAGTAAAAAATAGAAGAGAGGGCGCGACAGAAAATATAAAGAGTCAGACTGACTGACTAATGAGAAGGTAAAAGACAGGTTGCTGATTAGTTGTAAAGTGGTCAAAAACTGTTCTCTTGTAGGGCTAGCTCGGCTGTATTAGTTTATATATATGTATAGAATATGCCACCTAGTGTGGCCTATAGATGTAGATGTAGATTGTTGTAGGGGATTAATCTATTGCGACCTGAAAGATCTATTGTGCCTCCCGAGCCTTCTCAGTGCACAACCGGCCTACAAGCAGTGTTCTCTAGCTACAGACAACACTACTCATCACCATGTACAGTGAGTTGTAGAGTCTCCTAGGGAGGAAAAATCTAAGGGCAGCAAGCTGGATTCGAACCCAGAACCTCCGCGAGCTTGCCCAGCGCGCTACCACTAGGCTAACCTCTTCTTTCTCCCATGGCTTTCGCCAATAGTGACAGAGATCCTAGTTTGTGTACTATAATGGATGTGTTGGATGGAGAAAATTGGTTTTGTTTTTTATGAGTTAAGAGGAAGACTTTGTTAACTACTGGTTAACTGATATATTAATAAATAATAGACACAGACTGCCTGGACTTTACAATGGATGAATGTTAAGAGTATGAGAATGACACGTAGCGATTGGATGTACTGAACTGATTTCCACCGGGTTTAACTGTCTTTAACTCTGTTTTATGGACTGTCCGTCGCTATATTTATACAGCTTCTCCCACTCCAGTCCGAGAGAGTGGTTGAGGTTCTCTTGCTCTCTTTGATTGCTGTTTGCTGTCTTGCTGTTACATGTACTGTGTTTGTCCTTGTCTGTAAAGTGTAGAGTTTATGCAGTTTAAGGGGTGTTGTGTACTGTTCTGATGAAATGCATGGGTACTGAGCTGTGGTAACCCGTGTGGGATCTGCAAGAGATACCCATTGCGGGCATGAATACAATATTGAGTCGATGAATGATAAAAGATACAACCACAAAATATTTAAACATATTTTACTTTAAGATTTCATTTTTATGTTAAGGTTTAATTTTTTATTACTTTTTTCCCCCCTTAATTTAACTCTTTTGTTTTGTATTTTTTAATTTATGGCAGCTTGTACATAGTCTTAGTATATATACAGGCAGATGGCCTGAAGCACTTTTTTTTTTATAATGTATTTTGTATATATATGTAAATAAAATATTCTTATTATTCTTAAAAAAGATCTATGCCCTATCTCATAATTCTTTTAAATGAATCTGATTAAGCCTACTAATTAGGTACGCTCGCCTTGCTTGGGAACTATAACTACTTCCTTATGCAACAGTTTAATTTATAAGTAATAATCTATTTAAAAGTGTAACTTCATTTAAACTTGTTAACGCTAAAACATACTCCCTCATCTTTTTATATTTCTTTTATCTATTCTATTAATGTAAATTTTATAAAATCATTAATTACTTTCCATTAATAATTATTGTTCAACATACTTGAATATTATCTTGTACATTAATATATTATTGCTAAAAAATATTGTGAATCATTCCTTTTTATTTATCTTACTTCCTTTTATATTATTTAATTTTATTTCGTATGCCGACATTTTTTTCCTCCTCCTGTTAGTTAATACTTGACTGCGATCTTTTCCGGCCGGGAGTTCGAAGAAAAGTATATTCGTTTGTATCATATGTACATTTTTTGTCACTATTATTATTATTATTACGTGGCTGCGCTTATCGCTGCTCGCGATACCAATAAAGCCCAGCTAAAATTGTATCAGGTGATGCGTGTGATCAATAGATGGATGGCCGAGCATGGGTTGTCGTTGGCATTGTCCAAGACAGAAATCGTGGTGTTGACGAAAAAGAGGATCCCCACGAGTATCTCATGGCGCGTTGGAGAGGTAGCCGTGACCTCTAAGGATACCGCAACATATTTGGGATTAGTCATCGATAAAAAGTTGAGCTTTGGCAAGCAAATTCAGTATGCAGCGGATAAGGCCGCGAAGGACACTGCTGCATTGAGCCGGTTGATGGCAAACGTTGGCGGTCCACAGGCCAGTACGCGCCGAGTACTACTGAGCGTGACCCACTCAATACTGCTCTATGGAGCCGAAGTGTGGGCAGGTGCACTCAACAAGGAGGCGTATAGGAAAAGATTAGCGAGGGTACAGAGGCTGGGTGCATTAAGGATTGCGTCTGCGTACCGCACTGTGTCCGAACCAGCAATTATGGTCATTGCTAGAATGATCCCGATTGCATTCCTTGCAGGGGAACGTAAAAGATTGTACAGGAATAGGGCAGAAGGAAGAAAAGAAACTCTACCAGGGAAAACAGAAAAAGAACCTTCCAAAATTAGCAGGCTTCCTGGGAGAACGATCATCGGGGTCGATGGACAGCCAGGCTGATTAAGGGAATTGAGGAATGGGTGAGAAGACCGCACGGTCAGGTAGACTTCTATCTCACCCAACTCCTGAGCGGTCATGGATACTTCAGGGCGTACCTGAAGAGGATAAGGAAAGCTGAGGAGGAGGAGTGCCTCTACTGCCCGGGGTGTAAAGATGATGCCTCGCACACCTTTTTTGCGTGTGAGGTGGTACCTAGCGGAGGTGATAGGACGGCAGACTCCAGACACGCTGGTAAAGACGATGCTATCCAGTGAGACCAGCTGGCGTCACACCGCGGCATACGTGAGGAGAATTCTTACCAAAAAGAAGCTGGATCTGGAGAAGCTGGAAAAGAGGAACCCCTAGGGGGATAGGACAGAGGACTAGCCTGATGTATTGCTGGAATCAGCGAATCCAGGCTAGGTCCAAGCAGAGGGGGGTGTTTTAGCCGGTAGTCTCCGGGACGGCACGGCGTGCGTAAATGCATTTCACCACCCCATAGAAAAAAAAAATTATTATTATTATTATTATTATTATTATTACTATTACTATTACTATTACTATTATTACTAATCCTAGAATCTTGGATGTCAACGTGCTTGGAAAATATTCGGTTACAATCCTAAGAAACTGTATCAAAAATTTGTACATGTTTCTAAAGAAACTCAAATAAAATATGTATCTACTTATTTGTAAACCGAGCTTCTTTGCCGCTTCCTCAAACTCCTGTAAAGCTCCAGCTAAGGCATTCATAGTGCGCGCCGTTATAACCACATCATTGGCGTAAGCCATGTGGCTGAGTGAGACGATTGTAAATAGTCCCATGTGGGTTTGTGCGAATGGCCCTTATTGCTAGTTCTAGGGCCATATTAAATAGAATGGGAGAAAGTGGATCCCCCAGCTTAAGGCCTGAGCTTAACTCAAACTCAAACTTTTCCCTGAATGCAACAAACTTTTAATAGGGCTTACACTAAAAATAAGGTGATAGGATTATATATGTACCTGAGTGGACTTTGTGGACGTCCTCTGTCACAATGAACAAACCTTTAGTAGCAGCAATTTAAATTTAAACTTTATTGACAGGTCTTCCCCCTCCCCAAAAACCCCAGAACCCCAGAAACCTCATTTTTATTGGAAAAGTGTTTCAAAGAAACATGATGAGATGTTCTCTCTCTCTCTCTCTCTCTCTCTGTCTGTCTGTCTGTCTGTCTGTCTGTCTCACTCACAAACTTTAAAAAAAAAAGGATCCGGCATGAGCCTAATTATGTAAAAATATCTCGTCAAGCCGCAATTCCAAGTAGAGTACCTGTGCCTATCTTAGTCCTTAAAAGATATGGCAACATCTCTCCATTAGCCATTGTCAAGCGTTGAAAATATGTGTCCAACGCCAACAAAAAGCTCATAGAACCAATGAAGGCTATAAAGATTCCCGATTTTGACCAAACTATGCGCCTCATCATTTCCCGGGATTTCCTATAATGGGGTTGTTGAGGAGAGAAATTAGGTTTGATTAAATGAACGAGATATGCTGACACTAAGTTTACACTAACTGCACTGGACTTTATAATGAAAATGATAGAATGAATGGTGAGAGATATGACACGATGCGACGACTGGTATGGTACAGTTGTATGGGTTGTATATGATATATCCCTTTAGATAGATTCCCACTGGCTTATATACACAGGTTCTCCCACTCTAGCCTGCCTAAGTCAGAAAGTAGTCTCTGTTAACCAGAGAGGGCCTCTCTTTTCTCTATCCTGTGGATGGATGTTATTACATACCCAGATTAGAATAACCTCTTTGAAGAATCAACGAATGGGGTTCAAAACCATAATCTAAAGTATTTTGATTTACCGACGTTTCTTCAAAACTGTTTTTTTTTTTTACTTTCTCTTACAAATAATAGTAAAAGGAGAAAGTCATTGCGATAGTGTCAGATTTTCGTAATTGAGTTTTCATCGAAAATAAACGCTTTGAGATCACCTAAGTCCAAAAAAGTGGTCTTTGTGTGTATGGATGTGTGTGAAAATAGTATCTCAAAAACGAAAAGTTACAAGAAGCCAAACTTGATATTCCGTTTAGGTATTACAAATGCATAAGTCTCGAAGATTTCAGGCAAAATCCATCAACCGGAAGTGTCAACATTACTGAATGTTTTTTTCAGTTTTTTTGTGATTTTCTCAAGAAAGCCTTCAACGACTTTTTTCAAACTTATAAAGTCGTCATATAAAGAGCTACAATTTTTTATTTGAAATAATTCTTCGGGAAAATTCATTTTAGGGCACTTTTAAGGGAGGGGTGGGGTTATGGTTTCCTCTAAACTGCTGTTTTAGTTATTACTTACTACACATTCTATCATAAAAATAATATTAATTAGAATTAAATATGTTAGCGAAATTTTGAGTTTCAAGAAAATCAGTTGAGCAGAAGTACGACTTTACTGATTAGGTTTTTTTCAGTTTTTTTGTGATTTTCTCCATAAAAATGCCGACAGTTTTAAACACTAATAAGAACTTTAAGTGGGAAGAAAGTTTCCCATTTCGCAGTAAGCGAATGTAGTGTATGTTTTGATTAAGATGAACTAGATTTTTGATTGAATAGCTAGCTGTTGCGTAGATTTCCATCTTTATTGTACTGTTTCAATACCTTGTGGACTGAGCTGCCTACATAAAATTAAGGGCAATAAATATACTGAATTGCTCAAAACTCCAGGTCTACGAAAACTTTTTAAATGGAAATTATGAATTCCTTTAAAAAATTTGTATTTTAATATGAATTCTATTTTGTCCCACTAGTATAAACGGCCAAATACAAAATGGCGGACTTACATTGGATGCTGCATTTCTGCCTAATTCTCTCTTGCTTTTATTTTCAACAATGAAATGATTTTTTTTTTCCTTCTTATTTCACATAAATTATATAAAACAGTAAATATTACATTAGAAATTACTTGATTTTTTTTTTTTGCATTATTTCATAAAAAGTTGTTATTGCACAATTTGATAATTTATAAAATACCTATGGAGGAAAAATTAGTAAAAAAAATTCTAAACTAAATTTTTCAATAGAAATAATTAGCTATAAATAATTAACCAATCATAGTGTAGAAGTGAAGGTGTAAAATGTGGGCATGGCCAACATGATAATTCTAAAATTCAATTGGCCTAACATTACACGCCCACATTTAGACAACTTCACATCTACCCTGTTTTTTTTTTTTTGTTATTATTATTAAGCGGCGTCAACATCTATGGTCATTGGCGCCCGGAGCCTTCTCAGTGCACTGCGGACCTCCAGATAGTGTTCTCTCGTTACAGACAACACTGTCCATCACCGGATGGTCGTGTAGGTCTCGGGAATTAGAATAGGCCTACGGTATGCCCTGCCTGTCGTAGGAGGCGACTAAAAGGGAGACCCTGCACAGGAATGGACGTATCTTTACTGATAAGGTATGCTCTAATCCAAGGAATTGACGTATTTTTTACTGATAAATATGCTTTAATCCCATGTGCGGATATTAAGAATCTAGAAGTATCTCAAACTGCATACTTCTAGAAACAAATGGCGTTGGTTTCCGGCACTTCCCATCGCCCACCCTGCGGGATGCAATCAACCTCTGGCTCTCCAGGTTGGGGAATCCCTCACCCAACCCGCTCCGATCCTGATCCTTTCCCCTTGCAGGGTTGCCTGTAAGTATCCTGGGTTACTAACACCCCTGTTCTTCAGGCAATGGACAGGAATTAGTAGATGGACTGACTCACCATCAGGCGTGCGATCAGTCACGCTAGCTCGTTAGAGCTGAAACACTGAACTACGGGCGCAAGCTACTATCCGAGCCAATTGCTTGCAATTGAGGTAGGATTCGTAGTGGTCGTGGTTTAAACAGCAGCTCCAAGGACTGCGGTCATGAGTTGAGCGGGAGGAGTCTCGCTATATAAAATATCCCCGGAACCAGCCCGTAAGTTGGTAGCGCATTAGCTGGGTGTGCGCGGTTTACCAGAGCCAAGCTAGAGTTGGCCTTCTCTAGCTTCTGGGAGTGAAGTGTGATCTTTATGTGACCACTTTGCGCGCTGGTTGAGCGTATCTCAACCTGCCCTTAAATGGGTCAAGCGGGGGTGTGCCCTAGGGCACCTCTGCCAGTGAGAGGCCTTGCACTACAGCCACCCGCTGGTAGTGACAGCCTTCTCTTGTTAAACGATCCCGTTGCTTGCAACGGGGGACCGGTATACCCGCGAGGGTCGGTACGGTCTAAAAAGATCCCTCAGTACCGTGACGGGAACAGGTAAAACGGGAAGAAATGTCCATCACCGGACGGTGAGCTGTAGAGGCTCCTAGGAAGAAAAAATCTAGGGCGAACCCGAGTCCTCCCCGTGGGAGTCCAGTACGCTAACCATTTAGCTCATCAGAGCTATATGCCTCATCAATGTACGCTAACCAATACGCCTCATCAGAGACATATTCCGTGGTAGCCTGCTTCATTTTGTGGTCATCGACCAGTTTTAGGGTGTTCGCCCATCTTCAGGATGCGTTTTTCAGACAGTGTGACAACACAGACTTGAACTATCACTGGACAGTTTAAAAACATCAGTCAGTGTGTAAACTGAATTTACTCTATGCAAGTCTTTGTTGTCACACTGTCTGAAAAACGCATCCTAAAGATGGGCGAACGCCCGAAACCGGTCGATGGCCACAAAATGAAACAGGCTACCACGGAAAATGTCTCTAATGCTTTCCAGCTCTACGGAACCACAACCACAACAACATTTAGCTATTCCCTTCCGTTTCTACATTGTTATTGGTTAATTATTTATGGTGAATTATTGCTATGTAAAATGTTTTTTACTAATTTTTCCTTTGTAGGTATTTTATAAATTATTATTATTTTATAATTATTATAAAAAAAAGAAAAAAGCAAAAAATCAAGTTATTTCTAACATAATATTTAGTTTTATAAAATTAATGTGAGCTATACAGAAAAAAAAAAAAATTCAGAATTTTCATTCTATCGGATAAAATAAAAGAGTTGGAAATGCAAGGTCCAATGTAAATCCGCCATTTTGTATTTGGCCGTTTATACTAATGGGATAAAATAGAAAATTCATGTTAAACACCTACAAAAAATTTCTTCAAAGAATTCATAATTTTCAATTAAGTAAGACCTGGAGTTTGTAAGCTATTCATTATATTGACCATAATTTTATATAGGTAAGCGCAGTCCACAAATTATTGATAAGAGTACTATAAAGATGGTATTCTATATTATGAGCTAATTCAAATAAAAGTCTAGTTTCTTGCAATAACATAAAAAAAACCGGAATCGAACTAATTATTAATGCAATTAAACAAATAAATTATAATAAGAAGAAGCGTTATATATTAAGAGTTCTAAAACCTAGAAACTATGGGGAACTATGTAAATGGAGTATGAGAAAGTCATTAGTGAACATAATAACAGGAACATGGTGGAATTTGCTTTTCTATTGTGAGGTAAAACGTAAGTAAATTCAGCTTGGATTTAAATTGATAAAGGGAAAACTTCTATTTGGTTTTTCAAGTTCTATTTGTTGCAGAAAACACAATTGTAACTTTGCTAATGCATAATAAATAAATAAATAAATAAATGAAATATTTTAAATATTTTTTTTATTTAATTTAATATATTAAAGAAATATAATATATCTGTATATCTCCAAAGCAATACAACCCTTCAGACTTTGCATGTTAAGGTTATCGACTTTGCATGTCCCTATTATGAACCAGTGGGTCCAATAAAAAAATCGAGTTTGAAGGTAGATAAAATCTTATGGTCGTTTCTATGCTTGTAGTGGACTTTTCTTTAAGCTTTAGCTTATATCACTAGTGGTGTTAATTTCGTGACTTAGAACTTCTTTTTTTTAAAAAAAAAAAAGCTTTCAATTTATTAAGTACTAAGCTTTACTATGTGTCGCATTAAGGTCAATATTTATATTAATTTTTTTTTTTATAAATATTATTATTATTTTAATTTTTATTAAGATAAAAGTAAGAAGGTTAAAGTGGTGGTTTCAAGAGTGCAGCACTATGCACTCTCTGTTCATTTTGCTTAGTCATTACCAGTTGTAATAAATAAGCAATCACTGAAAGCAGTTTTATGTTTAGCAAACAAATTAAGGACAGCATTTTTAAAGGCAAGGTTGACACGTCTTATATAATCCCTCTTTTGTGCCACCATTTTACAAAGTATAATCAATTGAGAATGTTAATGTTAAATGTGCCTTAACCTTTTTAAGTATTAAAATATCTATATATATTTCATTCGTAAGTTTACATATCACTTTTGTTATAAACATATATAATAAAAAGTAAAGTAATGCCTATTTATTCAGGCAGGCTTAACGTCCAACTACCAAATTAGGTGTCGTGAACGGGGGCGAAAGCACTTACTTTACTAATAACATTCTTTAAACAAATATAAAATTTAGATATACGCTGGACTCGAACTGGGGTTCTCCCACTTACAAGTCCATGCTCATAACCACTACACCAACACCCGCCCCACATTATAATAATATTACATACATGATTTTTTTTTTTTTTTTGTGGAAACCATTGGTTTGCTGTAATCATAACATCTATTAACAATGTAATGATTTTTACCACTGGTGAGAGCTAGTCGCGATTACCATCTGCACAGCCGAAACAAGAAGAAGGGGAGTGTATAAGTCAAGAGTCGTCATTTATTCGGATAGCCAGGCTATGCTGCGGGCAATTGACTCGTGGTAGATCAGCCAAGGCCTAGGTGCACTCACGGAAATTAGTAGCCATAATTAGGTCTTCCTGGTTTGGGTACCTGGGCACTCGGGTTATTGAGGCTATGAGGCGGCGGACCGTCTGGCCCGGGAGGGTTCAATCAGAGCACTTATCGGGCCGGAGCCGTTCTGTGGCGTCTCAAGATGGATGCAGGACCGATCAAGGGAATGGTGGGTCAAAACTCCAGGCCAGAGGCAGGCGAAAACGTTTATTCATAGCCACTCGCCCAAGCTAACTGCGGAATTACTCCAATTAGGCCGGTCGGCCATAAGGATAGCAGTTGGCGTTCTCACTGGCCATTGTAGACTTAAAAAGCAAATGCATTGCATGTGCCTGGCAACGGATAGCCTATGTAGGTTTAGCCAGGAAGAAGCGGAGACGTGGTATGTCAGTGCGAGGGGCTGATCCGGCAAAGGTACCGCCTCTTTGGTAAAGAGAAGCTGGTGCCAACAAGCCTCAGCCGGGGCCCCCTCTCGCACCTATTGTCATTTAAGGCAAGCAGGACTCGAGAGGGTGCTCTAATTGACCACCTTGAGCCCCCCAACTCCACAGTCCGGGAAAGGACAGGATCGGGGAAGGGCCTCCAACTTAGGGGTTGCCACAATAGATCCATGGGGTGTCGCGGTGGCGCAGGCTGATGAGCCAATCCTCACGTTAGAATCTAATCTAATCTACCACTGGTGAATGGTTAGTTCCATTACAAATTCTTGCTACCTTTTCAAAATATATGACGTGTGAATTCAAACAATTCACTCACTGAGCATTACATTCTCAAATGCATTATAATACTTAAATCTAAATCGAATATATATATTTTACGTACGGAAATAATAGGATAGTTAATTTCATTACAAAGCGTACTTTTCGAAAGGATAGGTGTCATTTATTTCTTTCGTAACTCCCCTATAATTCTCAAAATAGTTTCAATGAATTTGATTATTTGGATTTCTCATTACCTCAAATTTTTGACATTATCATTCATTTTAATTATGAATAAAAAATTTTACCGAATTTTCCGTATGCAGATCTGTTTGTACCACAATCACGTCTGAATAATATATTTAGATCCTGGAAAAGATGTAATTGGATTATGAGATCCAATGGTCTGTGTCTGCGTGTCTGGGTGTGGTGTATGTGAACAGCATAACTCAAAAACGAAAAACCGGAGAAAGTTGAAGCTTGATATTTATTTCTTTAGGTATCACCATAGGATCTGACACTAAGTTATCTGAAAAAATTCCTCAACCGGAAGTACCACTTTACTAGTTTTTTTTTTGTTTTTGTTTGCGATTTTATCAAAAAATGGCTCCGAAGATTTTCTTTCAAAACTTGGTATATCAACTACACATACAAAGAGCTACAACTTTTATTTAAAACATTTCTCCGCAAAAATTCATTTAAGGGTACTTTTGCGGGAGAGGTGGGGTTAGGTTTTCATCTAAAGTGCTATAATAGTTTATTAGACAATTCTGTCATCTAAATGATGTTAATTAGAATTAAATATGACGTTGAAATTCCGAGTTTGAGAATAATCAGATGACCGGAAGTGCGTCTTACTTTACCACTTTACTGAATAATTTTTTCACTTTTTCGCGATTTTCTCAAAAATAGCTCCGACGATTTTTTTGAAATTCCCTATACAAAGACCTATACATACAAAGATCAACAACTTTTATTTAAAACATTTCTCTGGGAAAGTTCATTTAAGGGCATTTTCAGGGGAGGGGTGGGGTTATGTTTTTCTGTAAAGTGCTATCATAGTTGATTATACAATTCTATCATCCAAACAGAATTAATTAGAAATAAATAGATGGCCAAAATTCTGAGTTGCATGAAAATTAGTAAACCGGAAGTGCGCTTTTACCGAACAGTAAACTTTGGTACACAAACTATAAAATCTTTTAAGTTGTGTGAGTATTTCATTTCATTAGATTTTTTAAAGTTTTATGAGCATTCTAGAATGAAAAATTGTTATCCATTAAAAACAACCCATTGTTCTACAATATCTGAAATTAAAGTCTAATAGAAACATAATAGTACACAGTAACTACTGTAACTAATTCTATTAATTCTTTTTTTTTTAATTAATGTAAATGATATTAAAAGCTATTAGGCAAGTAAATCCTAGTTGTAATACAATTCTCATTTATATTTAATTTAACATAGCAATGATTAAGACGTGGTCAATTTAATGGACGTAGTCGTCTCAACAATTTGTTTATTCATTAACCATGTTAGGGAAGTTTATCACTACAAAATGATTAATGTACAACATTATCTTCTTTTCTAATTTTGTATTCCTTTACAATAATGCTAAGTAGGGTGTCCCACTTTAGAAGAGTCATTTTTCAAATATCTCATTATGAATGAAAAGTTTTTATCAGAAATGTTGAAGAGAAAAAAAATCTGGTGTGAAACACTCACACAACTTTCTTTTACTCCAGTTCTCAAAATTATAATTGACAAATTCTATACTTTGTATAACAAATTTAATGAAATTTGTCGAAAACTGAAAAAAAAACTGTTCAGTAAAAGCGTACTTCCGGTTTACTAATTCTCTTGAAACTCGGAATTTTAGCCATCTATTTATTTCTCATTAAGTTGGTTTGGATGATAGAATTGTATAATCAACTATGATAGCACTTTAGGGAAAAACATAACCACACCCTACCATAAAAATGTCCTTAAATAAATTTTCCCAGAGAAATGTTTCAAATAAAAGTTGTAGATCTTTGTATGTAAAGTTTATATTGTAAGTTTCATGAAAATCGTTTGGAGCCGTTTTCGAGAAAATACCAGAAAACTGAAAAATACATTTCAGTAAAAACACACTTCCGATTATCTGATTTTTTTTTCTTTCAAACTCAGAATTTCAACCAAATATTTAAGTGCCCATAAATGCGTTTTCACGGATAAATGTTTCAAATAAAAGTTGTAGCTCTTTGTATGTGTAGTATTATGTAAGAAGTTTGAAGAAAAATTGGTTGGCGCTATTTTCGTGAAAATTGCAACAAAAAAAAAGTGAAGAAAAAAAAAACATTGAATAAAGTGGTACTTCCGGTAGAGGAATTTTGACCGCTGACCTACTTACTGACGGATCCCATGGTGATACCCAAACGGAATATCAAGTTTGAACATTCTGCGATTTTTCGTTGTTGAGTTATGCTGTTCACATACACACACACACACCATTTGTTAAAAACCACTTTTTTAGACTAAGGAAACCTCAAAACGGATATTTCCGGTGAAAACTCGATATCGAAAATTTGACACGATTACAATACTTCCTCTTACTAGGAATAAGAGAAAGTAAAAATAATAATTATAATTTTATTAAATTGGAACGCATATTACGCAATCATTTGTATTTTTTTTTTTTTTTTGATAAGCATTTCCTTTTATGCCTTGAACCCCAGCCTTATTGTCGCCTTGTTTTGTTTTAATTTTAGAATTATGATAAAGAATTTGGTTTTATACTATATTGAAGGTGATTTTTACTAACATTGGACATTTCGAAAAAATCTGGTGTAAAACACTATCACAACTTCCTCTTACTCATTCATTAAAAACAAAAGAAAGATTTCTTTTAAAACTACAATATTTATAAACTTTAGTTGGGTTGGCCATGAAAAAAAAGGGATAGGGTTTATAGACCATGTTATATACCTGAGAGGACAATATGGCTGCCCACTGCACAACACCAAGTAGCATTAGTTTAAAAATAAACTAACCCCCCAATTTCCCATTATAATTAATTTGCCCTGGAAAATATTGTGAAAATAATATGATACATTACTATCTACGTAGTAAGCATTCCTAGTTTAAAAAAAAAAAAAAAAAAATTGGTGTGAAAACACTCACACAACTTTCTCTTACTACTCTCCAGTTCTCAAAATTAATAATTGAAAATTTTTATAGTTTGTGAATCAAATTTTAATGAAATTCGTAGACAACTGAAAAAAAAAAACAACTGGCTACTAAAAGCGCACTTCCGGTTTCTAATTTCCTTGAACACAGAATTTTGGCCATCTATTTATTTCCAATTAATCTTGTTTGGATAATAGAATTGTATAATCAACTATGATAGCGTTTTGAGAAAAACATAACCCCATCCCTCCCCTAAAAGTGCCCTTAAATGAATTTTCCCAGTGAAATGTTTTAAATAAAAGTCGTAGGATCTTTGTATGTTTAGTTTATATAAGAAAGTTTCAAAAAAAAGCATCGGACGATTTTTGAGAAACTCGTCAAAAAGTGTGAAAAATCATTTAGTAAAAATAGTAAAGTAAACGCACACTTCCGGTTATCCAATTTTTACTTTCTCATACTCCTAGTAAGAGGAAGTATTGTTAATCGTGTCAAATTTTCGATATCGAGTTTTCACCG
Source organism: Triatoma infestans (assembly GCA_011037195.1). Classification (NCBI taxonomy): domain Eukaryota; kingdom Metazoa; phylum Arthropoda; class Insecta; order Hemiptera; family Reduviidae; genus Triatoma; species Triatoma infestans. The sequence goes on from JAAEAF010003041.1 coordinate 66,634, forward strand.
GAAATATCCGTTTTGAGGTCCCCTGAACCCGAAAAAGTGGTTTTTAGCAAATGGTATCTGTGTGCGTGTGTGTGTGTCTGTGTGTGTGTGTGTGTGTGTGTGTGTATGTATGTATGTATGTATGTGAACAGCATAGCGCAAAAACGAAAAACCATAGAAAATTGAAACTTCATATTCCGTTTAGGTATCACCATGAGATCTGACACTACGTTATCTGTCTAAATTCCTCAACCGGAAGTACCACTTTACTCGGTGAATTTTTTACTTTTTTCCGATTTTCTCAAAAATGACTCCGACGATTTTCTTTAAACTGGAAACACCAACCACACATACAAAGAGCTACAACTTTTATTTGAAACATTTCACCGGGAAAATGCATTAAAGGGCACTTTTGGGGGAGGGGCGGGGTTAGGTTTCCATCTAAAGTGCTATTTCAGTTTATTAGACAATTCTGTCATCTAAATAATGTTAATTAGAATTAAATATGTTGTTGAAATTCCGAGTTTGAAAAAAAATCACATAACCGGAAGTTTGTTTACTTTACCACTTTACTAAATGATTTTTTTCACTTTTTCGCCACTTTTTAAAAAATGGCTCCGACGATTTTTTTTGAAACTTCGTATATAAACTAAACATGCAAAGATCTACAACTTTTATTTAAAACATTTCTCTGGGAAAATTCTTTTAAGGGTACTTTTAGGGGAGGGGTGGGGTGATGTTTTTCTCTAGAGTGCTATCATAGTTGATTATACAATTCTATCATCCAAACATAATTAATTAGAAACAAATAGATGGCTGAAATTCCGAGTTTCAAGAAAATTAGTAAACCGGAAGTGCGCTTTTACTGAACAGTTTTTTCAGTTTTCGACGAATTTCTTTAAATTTGGTACGCAAACTATAAAATTTGTCAATTATAATTTTGAGAACTGGAGTAAGAGAAAGTTGTGTGAGTGTTTCACACCAGATTTTTTTTTTTCAAACTCAGAATTTTAACAACAAATTCAATTCTAATTAACATTATTTAGATGACAGAATTGTCCAATAAAATTGAAATAACACTTTAGATGAAAACCTAGGTAACTCCCCCTGTCAGATCCAATGGTGTAAAACGGAATATCAAGTTTGAACTTTCTGCGATTTTTCGTTATTGAGCTATGCTGTTCACATACATACATACTACATACATACATACACACACACACACACACACACACACACACACAGACCATTTCCTAAAAAACACTTTTTTTAGACTCAGGAAACCTCAAAACGTGTATTTCCGGTGAAAACTCGATATCGAAAATTTGACACGATTACAATACTTCCTCTTACTAGGAGTAACAGGAAGTAAAAAAAAAAAAAGTTTAAATTAAAGAAATATTAACAGAAGAAAAATTATAAAACAGAAGTGGCAGTAAATTAAATAAAATGATATTAACAATAAGATAAAATAAGACAGATTTAACCGAAGATTCGGTTTGTACATCACCGATTTTTGAGTTGGTGGATTTTTTTTTTTTTTTTCTATGGGTTTTCTAAACTGCACAATTATAAACATTTCATTTGCAATTATTTTTCCAAAAAAAAATAAAAAAATTTTAATTTTGAGGAAGCTGACACACAGTTATGTCTCTTAATTCCCAAGCACAATGTAATTTGTATTTTGGATCTTTAGTGCAATTGTCATGTGGTTTGCAATTAGACGTGCGGTCTGTAATTAATTATACTTTTAGGGTAGAGAGGAGTGAACGTTGAGACTGTAGAGAGAGAGAGTATTTTTTTTTAATTTAAAAAACTGTTAAAAGGTGGAAGGGATAAGAAAAATGTTTATAGTGAGGCGCGGCAATTTCAAATTTGGAGAAGAACAAATTACTGGCGAGTATCTTTTTTTTTAGGGTGAGAAAAATAATGTTGTAATGTTGAAGTTATGATTTCTTTGTCTTTTTTTGTAAAATTTATAGAATTCGGATAAAGGTGAGTTTATAAGTATTCGGATAGAAGAAGACGTTTTGTATGGTTGGCGTAAGTGGTTAAAATGGAAGGGTTATTGAAAGCGATGGCATGTGTAATGACACATGGTAGGGTCATAGCAATGTCAAACCTTCACTACACATAACAAAGAAAGAATAATTTATAACTAGTGACCTAGCCGGCTGCTGTCTTCAAGACAAGGCCGCGGCCAAACAAACAAAACCAAGGGTCAATACTTTACATCAAAGCAAGCAACCGCTAAGGCTGGCCACTGACCTAAATCACTGGTCACCGAAATATCCAAGGTCGCACACTAGGACAGATGTCTTGGTGTGAGTGTTGCTAACACTAATATATAAACTTTCGCCCTATTGGAAGAGGGGATGATTATAGAATTATACTTCAGTACGTCTTCAAGATCACATTATAAGAGCAGCAGTTTCCGCATCCCTATACAGTTTTTATTTATACTTATTTCCTTAGTTGTGCATCTTAGTTCATTTATTTTAATCATTCTAAATTATTAGTTATTTATCTCCTATTTATTTCTAAGTATTTCTTGTTAATAGTCAATAATTACTCACGTTTAAATTATTGTACAAATACAGTCTATTTTTATAAAGTTCAATGTTAATAATTCGAGCACTAACTTCCAAAAATCTCTAAACTAACTTCCGACCTCTTCAAGACATCTACTACGTACCATAGGAATCGCATTAAACGATTCCACTACATCTGGTGGTATCACGGTGGGTTCAGAACATCCATTAAACGATTCCACTACACACGATTTTGAAAGTCAGAACATGTTTACAGAGAGCAGTGCTGTCAAATGGCGTACGGTATACAAAACATTGAAGTTTGTATACCGTATGTGTTTAGTTAGATTTTTCAATAGGGTTTTATTGACTTTTTGACAAGATTTTATTCAGTTTGTTGGTGGACTTAAAAAATACTAATTTTGTTTCATATTCAGAAGCCACCAAGAAAAAAATACTACCGATTAAAACTGATTTTTGAAAAATTTGACGCTAAGATCCTTAAGTGCACTGTACTGAATGAATTTCCTTTCAAACAATGACTACAACGGATTTGCTTTAAATTTCGTATGCTATTTACACATTAATAGCGAATCATTTAATTTTTCAGTACTTTTTTTCTAGGGAAACTAAGCGTTTTAGCTTTACTCTAAATTGTGGCACTTTAAGTTCTCATGCGTTGGTTTAGTGGGTAGCGCACCCTTTCATGCGAGAATTCAGGGTTCGATTCCCGTGTGGGCAAAGTCGGTGTTGACCGTGCATCGTGATAAAAAGTTAGTAGCGCTCTAGGTAGCGAAGGTAGGTACTAAAAGGCGTGGAAACTGCAGCCTCACGCTTGCCACAAGCCACCCTATTCAAACCGCCGTCCAGCAAGCCTTGGCCCTTCATGGGCTGTTGCGCCATAGGATGGGGGGGTGGCACTTTAAAAGTCTATAAATATTATATTAAGGTATACACTAAAAAAAAAAAAAATTGCTATAATTCTAAAATTTGATTAATTTCGGTTAAACGGAAGTGCGACATTAAAGCGTAGGTTTTTGATTTTTTTACTTTCCCTTACTCCTAGTAAGAGGAAGTATTGTAATCGTGCCAAATTTTAGATATCGAGTTTTCACAGGAAATATCCGTTTTGAGGTCCCCTGCATCCAAAAAAGTGGTTTTTAGCTAATTGTGTGTTGTGTGTGTGTGTGTGTATGTATGTATGTATGTGAACAGCATAGCTAAAAAACGAAAAACCGTAGTAGAAAGTTGAAACTTGATATTCCGTTTAAGTATCACCATGGCATCTGACAGTACGTTATCTGTTAAAATTCCTCAACCGGAAGTACCACTTTACTAGTTGGATTTTTTACTTTTTTGCGATTTTCTCAAAAATGGCTCCGACGATTTTCTTTAAACTTAGAACATCAACCACACATACAAAGAGCTACAACTTTTATTTGAAATGTTTCTCTGGGAAAATTCATTTAAGGGGGTTATGGGGGAGGGGAGGGGTTAGGTTTTCATCTAAAGTGCTATTTCAGTTTATTAAACAAATTCTATCATCTAAATAATGTTAATTAGAATTGAATATCTTCTTGAAATTCCGAGTTTCAAAAAAAAAAAATCGGATAACCGGAAATGCGTTCACTTGACCACTTTATTAAATAATTTTTTTCACTTTTTCGCGATTTTGTCAAAAATACCTCCGAGGATTTTCTCCCAAACTTCCTATATAAACTAAACATACAAAGATCTACAACTTTTATTTAAAACATTTCACTGGGAAAATGCATTTAAGGGCACTTTTAGGGGAGGTGTGGGGTTATGTTTTTCCTCTAAAGTGCTGTCATAGTTGATTATATACAACTCTATCATCCAAACAAAATTAATTAAAAAATAAATAAGATGGCCAAAATTCCGAGTTTCAAGAAAATTAGTAAAAAAAAACCGGAAGTGCGCTTTTACTGGGCAGTTTTTTTTTTTTTAGTTTTCGACGAATTTCATTAAATTTGTTACACAAATTATAAAATTTGTCAATTATAATTTTGAGAACTGGAGTAAGAGAAAGTTATGTGAGTGTTTCACACCAGATTTTTTTTTTTTGTAATAAAAAAGTGGTCCCAATGAGTTTTCTTATTAATTTGCCTATGGAGCAGTAATTAAAGCTATTTAATTCAAACATTTTAATGGTGAAATGATTTTAGAATTGATTTTTGGGGACCTGTGATTTATATATCAAATGTTTTTGGCGTTAATTCTAGGCGTTATTCTTCTATACTGTAATTTAATCACATTCAATTACTTTATATTTATGTTAGGCCCTACTAGAATTTTTGAAACGTCATGTTTAAAGAATAGTTTTTTTTTTTTATATAATTATTGCATTAAATTGCAGTACACTGGATTTTTTATTTTTTTTAATTCCTAATGAGGTAATTATATTTTGAAATATCAGTATTAAAATAATCTGACATACTTCTATATTTCAAATAATATTCCTGTCTTTGGCAGTTATTTTATTCAACAATTCAATCATTACTTTTAACTGTCATTGTCAGAAACAGGTTTATTTTGTTTGACGAATAGTATATTTATATCATTTATTATTAGCTAAAGTTTAACCTTGGAAGGGATATAGAATAATAGTAAATGGTATCTCTCATGTATATATCCATAACTTAATTAGAACTTAAAGGCGAGAGAGGTAGAGAAAGGTTTGGCGCCACAGAAATTAGAAAGGTTTAACTACAATTTATTAATATAAATAAACAATATAGTTATTTTTAGAAAAAAACTTCACTTGTTTATGAAAACATGTTTATCACTGTTATTTATTTGTAAACATTTTGTTATGCTGTCATTTTAGAGCGGCGGGGAAAAAAATTAATTACTGCGATGCCGCCATAACTAAAAACAAACAATTGATTATGTTTCTGAAAAATCCAATTATCTCATAATATCCTTTTTCTTTTTTTTTTCTTTTTTATCTCTGGTGTGATATACTCACACGGATTTATCTTACTGTCTTCAACATAATTTTAATGGGAATTCATAGCAGCCATTTTCGTAATAATTCCAAAAAACTCCTAATCTAAACTAAAACTCGGAGCCTCCTGGGAGTTTCAGCATTTATGCCACTGGCCAAAAGGATGAGACACTATTTTCACCTTAGTGCGTGCATATGCTCGCAGACATTTTCCTGAAATTATCAGCAAAATTTTCCGTGATAGCCTGCTTCTTTTTTTTGTAGTCATCGACCAGTTTTGGGCGTTTGCCCATCATCAGGACGCTTTTTGTCAAACTGTGATTAACTTTGCGCTCTGTGCCCTCCAACACCTCACATTAGCCCTGTATCATTAAAAAAAAAAAAAGCGCCAGAGCTGACGCGAGTGAAATTTCTGATCCCTCGTTCGATTCCATAACGTAGAAACCAAATTTCAGGAATTGTTGTTGTGATTGATTCCGCACAGCTGGAAAGCATCAAAGTTATTTTCCACGATAGCCTGCTTCTTTTTGTGGTCATCGACCGATTTCGGGCGTTCGTCCATCATCAGGATGCTTTTTGTCAAACACTATAACATAGATTTGTAAAGAGCGAATTTAGTTTATACACTCTGTGTATAATGGAGTTGATGAGGAGAGAGATTACGATTGATTAATTAGACGAGATATGAAGACACTGTTATAATATGGCTATAAGTCTACACAAACTGCACTGGACTTGTAATGATTTTATAGATAAAATGGTGAGAGTAGAGATATGACACGATGCGGTGTATGGTTGAATCTGATAGATGGATGTCTGGATCTCTTACTGGCTTATATAGATTCTCCCCACTCTAGCCTGCTTAAGTGAGAGAGTACGAGAGAAAACAGACTCTCTCTCGTACTCTCTCACTGGCTTATATACAGGTTCTCCCTACTCTAGCCTGCTTAAGTCAAAGAGTACTAGAGAGTCTGTTTTCAATCGGTCGGGCTTGTGTTCTCCCTCTAGCCGTTATACTGTGTATCAACTGAATACACTCTGTGCTGGTACACTGAGTATACCTACTGAACTTGCTCTATGCAAATCTATGTTATCACACTGTTTGACAAAAAGCATCCTGATGATGGGCGAACGCCTGAAACCATTCGGCGACCACAAAAAGAAGCAGGCTATCATGGAAAATATCTCTGATAATTTCAGGAATCGTCTTCACGCACGAGGGTGAAACGGTTTCTCATCCTTTTGGCCGCATTTCTTACAGAGTGGATACGCAAATAAATTTAAGTTTTTTTAACTCAAAAATTAAATCCACCTAATTAAAGAAAGCTTATAGCTCGTCCAACCCCTTCATTCCAGCCTTCAATTAAAAGACAAATGATTATGCTACCTTACCATAGTTAAAGTGCTGCGGCCATTCAATTCCTCATTGGGCAGGTCATATATTCTGTACATGCTTCCTTAAAAGGCAATGCCCTGTAACTAGGGACAGAAATTCCTCCTTAGCTGCATTTTTGTTCGGCCGAGCAGATAGGTTGTGCGAGTCTTTAAGAGGGGCCCTCCAAGAAAATCTTAGAATGTCTCAGCCTCGCAGTATTTTTCCGATATATATTGTATGTTTTCGTGATAGCCATTTTTCAATAGCCCCACAGGTAGTTTTGTAGGAGATGCCGCAGAAAGGCGTCCTCCTTTGCTAGCCTGCCGGCCTCTTCGTTCACGTTCAATGCCCTTGTGCTCCGGCACCCCGAAGGCTACTGTGGTTTGCCAGAAATTCCAACTTATTCCAAAAACTTAGAAAAATATTCTGTAATATCGCTTTTCTGATTAAACGTTTTTTTTTTCGACAAAATTTGAAATTCTATGTTTCTCCAATACTTCAATATTAATAGATGATAGAACCATACATTGTACTGAAGTGGTACTTTAGAGGAAAGCCTAACATTGCTATCCCCCACACGAACGCCCTCAAAGATTAGCTTTCCTGGGTAAATGTTAGCTGATAGGCATTTATGTGTGTAAATAAAGACGAAGTTTGGAAAAATATCGTTGGAGCCGTTATCCTGAAAATTGTAAAAAAACTGAAGAAAAAAATACGTATTCCGTAAAGTCGCACTTTCGGTTGCTGGTTTCTGGCCGAAACCATTCACAATACTTCCTCTTCTTACTAGGACTAAGTAAGAGAAAGAAAAAGGTGCTTTCTTTTAGTTATCTGAAGTAAAATATTCATTTCATAGACTTAACGGACATTACTACAAACTTGATAAAACTAGGAATTTATCTAGTTCTTATCAACAAAGCCCCTCTTGTTAGCCTCATTTCAAAACATAACTGAGTTAAACTTTATCTATTTAGGAATAATAAATAATTTTAATCAGTTGGAATTCTTGTGAACTAATTAAGAAACAATATGTAACTAGATTATATACGATAAATCAAAACATTATCATTAGTTCCATGATAGAAATCTCTCTATTTATGGTCATATTATAAAATAAATGATTAATTATATATTTGAATTTAACATGTTAATCAAGATTTTAAAAAATCTAATTAAATTCTTCCTGAATTGTTCAACATATTCATAATGAAATGACCCATTCTAACATAAAAAAAAATCGTCGAAACTATTTTTGAGAAAATCGCGAAAAAGTGAAAAAAAATCATTTAGTAAAGTGGTAAAGTAAACGCAATTCCGGTTATACTTTTTTTTTCAAACCGGTTCAACAACATATTCAATTCTAATTAACATTATTTAAATGATACAGAATTATTTAATAAACTGAAATAGCACTTTGGGTGTTTTCACCTTTACCGTCGTCGACATCGACACTGCACCGATACCGACACGATATCGGCAGGATGTTTGCTCACTTGCAACGACGACACGGCACATGCAGTTGCCGAACAGGCGCGTCATGGCGGGAGTTAACAAACCCTATTTCCTATATTTGTTATATGTTATTTTTTCTTTACCTCTAGGGATAATTGTCCATATCCATCCTCCAACTATTGAAATATTTCCTGCCAACTTTTGTCTCGAAGTATTTTGTTTTTGTTACTTTCATTGGTTTTATCCCAAATACAGGGTTTTAGATTCCACAAGTTCAATTAATGTAACAACATCATATATGAAACCGGCCATTTCAGTTAAATTCAATCAATTCACTCTACGAAAATCAAATAACCTTGCACAATAGTAAACAAATCCGGCGACTGCATGAGTGGAGAGACTGCCGCTCGCCGACACATCGTTGCCTGTAACGACACGACATATCGGCGAGTCTGAAAACGTTCCCATTCATTTACATGAGATTAAGAGTCCACCGACATCGCTATCATTGTCGTGCCGGTGTCGTGTCGGCCAGTGTGAAAACGCCCTTTAGATGAAAACAAACCTAACCCCACCCCTCCCCTAAAAGTACTCCTAAATGAATTTTCCCAGAGAAATGTTTCAAATAAAAGTTGTAGCTCTTTGTCAGTGTAGTTGATATACTATGTTTGAAGAAAATCGTCGGAGCTATTTTTGAGAAAAACGCAAAAAAGTAAAAAAAAAAAAAAAAAAGCAACTAGTAAACTTCCGGTTGAGGAATTTTGACAGATGACCTACTGATAGATCCCATGGTGATACCTAAACGGAATATCAAGTTTCAACTTTCTATGGTTTTCCATTTTTGAGCTATGCTGTTCACATACATACAGATACACACACATACAGTCCATTTGCTAAAAACCACTTTTTTGGACTCAGGGGACCTCAAAACGGATATTTCCGGTGAAAACTCTTGTAATGAAAGTGATATAAACCAATCCGCTTTCGAGAATATTCCCAAAACTCAGAAAACCTATTCTGTAAAGTCGAAATTCTAATTAATCGATTTTTTTTTAGACTATTCTAACGTCTAGACGATTAGACTTTAGATATTCTATTAACGTCTTTAAAAGTCGTGGTAAATGGTAACACTTAAAAGGAAACGTTGCAATTCCCTTCAGTACGCTCCAAATATCGATTTTCCTTAAATTATGTTTTAAATAAAAGCGCTAAAATAGCGTGAATTTTAAAGAAAATCTAGAAAAAAATTTTCTAAATATTCAGTAAAGTCGAATAGTAAAGTTGGATTCACGTATTTTTTTGTCCAAAAAGTTTCATATCGGAAGCGGATGGTGGTATCGAAACCGAATATCCTGAGATTTTGCCCGCATAAAATATAGATATACATATATTCTAAAAAAAAAACAAAAAAAAAACATTAAGAGAAAGTAAAAATTGCAGTAACAATTGATAATGCTCTATAAATAGATATTTTAAAATATTAATTATATTATGAATATTATGTGGAGAAAGGTGTGTTTATAAATTAGTGAATAACATAAGGAATATTAAACAGTGTATTCTCAGTATTTAGGAATGTTTGTGTAAGAGAGAAAGAGAGCGAGATAGACTAGGTGGCGGGGGGGGGGGGGGATCATAGGCACGCACTCTAAACAATCTTAACTTAACAAACAAAAGAAAAATATTTTTATAAACATATACATATTCACATGTCTATACCAGCTAGCATCTTTTCATATTTACATACTAGCTGCGCCATCTGGTCGGCAAAGTCCATGAACTAAGTCTTTCTAATCGCACAAACATTATTACAACAGGGCTTTGTGGAACCCATCAAATGGAAAGTGCAAACATTACTAAATATTTTTATAATGGCTCCAAAGATAATCTTAAAAATTTAGTATTATACTATTTATACATAGATATCTCTAGAAATATTTTACTAAGAAAATATAATTTCCAAATTCTGCATTCATCTTCAAAATTGCGTTCCTCTTATAATTTGAGGGCTTTTCATTTTAATTATACCTGGGAAATATGATTTTTTTTTTTTTTTTTTTACTTCCTGTTACTCCTAGTAAGAGGAAGTATTGTAATCGTGTCAAATTTTCGATACCGAATTATCACCGTAAAAATCCGTTTTGAGGTCCTCCCCTAGGTCCAAAAAAGTGGTTTTTAACAAATAGTCTGTGTGTGTGTGTGTGTGTGTGTGTGTGTGTGTGTGTGTGTATGTGTGTATGTATGTGAATAGCATAGCTCAAAAACGAAAAACCGTTGAAAGTTGAAACTTGATATTCCGTTTAGTTATCACCATGGGATCTTAACAGTACGTTATCTGTCGAATTTCCTCAACTGGAAGTACCACTTTACTAATTTTTTTTTTTTTTTTTTTTTTTACTTTTTTGCAATTTTTTCAAAAATTGCTCTGACGATTTTCTTCAAACTTGGTTTATTAACTACACATACAAAGAGCTACAACTTTTATTTGAAACATTTATCTGGGAAAATTCATTTAAGGACAGTTACGGGTGCAGGGTTGGGATTAGGTTTTCATCTAAAGTGCTATTTCAGTTTTATGGCAATTCTGCCATCTAAATAATGTTAATTAGAATTGAATATGTTGTTGAAATTCCGAGCTTGAAAAAAAAATCGGATAACCGGAAGTGCGTTTACTTTACCACTTTACTAAATTATATTTTTTTCACTTTTTCGCGATTTTCTCAAAGTTGGCTCCGACAATTTTCTTGAAACTTCTTATATAAACTACACATACAAAGATGTACAACTTTTATTTAAAACATTTCTCTGGGGAAATTCATTTATGTGCACTTTTAGGGGTGAGGATGGGGTTATGTTTTTCTCTAAAGTGCTATCATAGTTGATTATACAATTCTATCACCCAAAGAAAATTAATTAGAAATAAATAGAAGAAAATTAGTAAACCGGAAGTGCACTTTTACTGAACAATTTTTTGCAGTTTTCGACAAAATTTTATTTACATTAAATTTGTCAATTATAATGTTGAGAACTGGAGTAAGAGAAAGTTGTGTGAGTGTTTCACACCAGTTTTTTTTTTTTTTTTAATTAATTATACTAATTTACCATAAAAGGTGTAATATGTAAATAATATATCGATAATTTTATCATTTAATAGAAGAAAATATCAAAATTGGCATATTTATAAAATCTGGCGAACCAATTATATTTCTTGTAATAACATTTGAAAGATTTCTAGTTGGTTGAATAACTCTACTCTTGAATACTCTACTGCCATCTAGTAAAATTGCAAAGAACTATGTATCTTTCAAAGTGGAAGAATTTTTGAACTACATAAAGTATTGATATAATCAGATAAAGTTAGTGTCTGGCCTGGTAGGAAAAAAAAAACATGTTAAGGACACTCTTAGAAAAATAATGTTTAACAAAATAAGAAGATTAGAAGTTGTTAGGTTAGTTGTTCAAACATATATTCTGATATGTTTGGCAATTCATTCTTTCACAATGTTCAGTCCTATTTTTTTTATCATACTGTACTAAATGAATTCGAAACATTTTGCGAATTTATTGGCTTCAACAAAGACTTTATTTTATTATACTGATTCTTGAGTGCTTAGAGTTTTGGAAAAAAATAAACTCAAGAGAAAACAAAAATGTTGCTTTCTCTTGAAACCATTCTCACAGTAATCAAACTGTCCTCAAAAAATTTCTACTAAAATGTTAATTTGCTTTAATAGTGATTTTTTTTTAGTGCTGCCAAGAAAGGCATATTTTTTTGGGGGGTGAAAGATGCGCCTTGCACTACCACCTTCACGATTTATATTGTGTATGCTCCTTGGGTGCCGATGGTTGCCCAACCACATACACATAGGCGAGCATCTCGCCTAAGCACCCCCACCAGATTAAGGATGGAAGGCTTTAGAGAGGTTATATTCACCTCATCTTCCCGGTAACTACCCAGGCACCCAAATCTTCTCTGAGTGGCAGCCTTGCAGTCCATGTCAAAATGTAACGGAGTTTCTCCCCGTCTCGCCCGCAAAATCTGCACATGCTATCACATCCCACGTCCAGGCTACGTCAGATGTCTTCTTTCAATCTACAGGGCCCCATGAGGAAACTTGTAAGAATGCGAAGCTTGTACTCACCGAGCCCAGTGCATGCCTCCGATTTTTTTTTTTGGTTGTAATCTTCCAAGCAGATCTTTGCCTGTTTCAGTTTCGAGAAGGAGTTCCAAAGTTTTGATCTCCTCACCTCCTCCTCCTCTTTCTTAAGGTCCTCTTAAAGAAACTGGTCGCTGTCCTCCTACAAAAGGGTTCAGGCCACAAGAGTCGCGTTACAGTGCCCCTCCTTGCCAGAGCGTCGGCATCTCATGCTCCTCAACGGCCACATGTCCTGGTAACAAAAAAAAAAGAAAAGAGGAGTTAAAGGTGACATTATACCTCCTGCCTGGGCCAATAGAGTTTGCCTAAGTGTTCCCAAACCAACTTAGAGGTGATAATATAAGCGCTGAGCGCTCTAATGGCAGCTTGGCTATCGGAAAAGATAACAATCTCCTCTGATTCCGATATCCCCTAACAAAGTGAGAATTGAACACATCTTCCAATTGTGTGCGAGTAACAAGTAACAGAAACATTACGTTGAAGTGAACTCTCTACACTAACTTGGTTAATTTGCTCTGGCGATGGATGAGAATCCGAAACCGGTCAGGAAGAACACAAATATGCATGCTACGACGGATAAAATACATATTTTATAATCTTTATAACTATGTAATGTATATATGTATATTGTATACTATATATATTACAGTACATACATATACTAAACATATACCATACATATATATATATACATATACATATATACACATATATATAAATCTACCATATGTATATTGCATATACACATACATATATATTATATATATATCATGTTATATATGTATTATATATATCACATATACATATGCATATTTATAACTATGCATTCCACTCGACCTTCCACCTCTTTACACAACATTCACATACTCTCCATGTACGCACACATACTTAATTTTTTTTTCTCACTATTCGGTCCATGTGTACTACTTGTGCTGGTAATTGCGTTTTTATTGTTGTGGGAAGAGTGTTTTGAATAATGGTTCACTAGCAAATTTTGTCTGTTCGTTTATTAGGTTTTGTGTCTTGTGTTTATATATTTCGAGTTATTCTATTATCTCAAGTCGTCGTCCTTTGTGGCTAGAATGTTTCATTGTGGTCGTGATGTCATCGGTTTTGTGTTTGTTTGTTTTTAGGTGATTGGCATAATTTGAGTCGACTTTGTTGTATTTGTATGATCTGATATGTTCGGTAAATCGTTCCCTGATTTGTCTGCCTGTCTGTCTCACGTAAATGTTGTCACGTGTTTTTAACATTGTCATAATAATTCCAGACAAAATTAAAAAATTTACATAATCGCAATAGTTTCTCAAATATTAACAAATAAGAGAAACTAAAGATCAAAACTTTTAATAATACAACATTTCAAACAATAAATTTTCGACAGAATTTAAAAAAAAAAAAATCTTTTTAAATCAATTAAATCAAAATATGTAGAAAGTTTATGTGAATATGGGCAAAAAAGATTTAACAGTAGGAAATTATCTCTAAGCACTTTTCTTTATTTTTATTGCTAAAATCATTTTAATAAAGTTCTCACTTGATATCCAATTATATTTATCTAACTTGACAATATTCTTAGTAAATATTTCTCTTTATAATTGAGTGATAAACCTCGAAGTGTACTCTTGGCACGACTCAGCCTATAATTTCCAGAAATAAATAGTAAACAATATCCTGCCAGAATAGATAACTAGGGCATTTAGTTATTTTTAGATATACGTATATATTATGTATTTTATTTATCAAGACTTTGTAACTTTTATAAAGATATTATAATGCAATTTAATCAGAACATTATTGGAGAGCCATTTACATATGTATAGATTGCCATTTGTGGGAGGTCAAGGTTATGTAACTAGTTTATAAGATATTGGTTCCAATTATTAATTAAGGCAATTATTTAAAGTTTTTTAACCAACTATTTTTATTTACTAGTAAATAAATTATTGGCTCATACGAATAAATAATAAATTATAGCGTTGATGAAAAATATAGGAGTGCATTTGATAATAAATAAAGATGTGAAACATTGACTTATTTGCAATTATCACAATTGCAGTAGACAAATTTTCTTAAAACTTGAGACTTGTTTATTGAAACTTTAGACTAGGGCATGCATATAAATAAAAGATGGTGAGTATTCTATTTGTTTACCAGGATGTGACATTTTATGAGAGCCAGCGCTTTCTGTCTCAATTCCTTAGCAAAACTTGTACTGGAAGTTTACGAAAGTGTGTTTTTACTGAAAAATATTTTTCGGTTTTCTGCTATTTTCTCTTAAATGGCTCCAACGATTTTCTTTAAACTAGGAATGTGAAGTACATACACAAATTGTAGATTGTTGTAGGGGATTATTGCATTGCGACCTGAGGGATCTATTGTGCCAACCGCGGAGCCTTCTCAGTGAAAACAGCCGGCCTTCAAGTAGTGTTCTTTAGCTACAGATAACACTGCCCATCACTGGATTCGAACGCGGGACCTCCGCATTGCTAGTCCGGCGCGCTACCACTGAGCTAATCCCTTCCTTCTCCCTTGGCTTTCGCCAATTAATTAGGGAACCCTAGTTTGGAGACCCTAGTTTGTGTACTGTGTTTGTCCTTGTCTGTAAAGTGTAGATTAGATTAGATTAATTCTAAAGGGGGAGGATTGGCTCTTCAGCCTGCGCCACCGGGACACCCTATGGATCTATTGACCCCCCAAGTTGGAGGCCCTTCCCCGGTCCTGTCCTTTATCGGACTGTGCAGTTGGGGGTGGGCTCCCAGGTGGTCAATTAGGGCACCTGCCATCAGATCACCCTCTCGAGTCCTGCTTGCCTTAGAAGACTTAATAAGTCCGAGAGGGGACCCCGGCTGAGGCTTGATGGCACCAGCTTCTCTTTACCAAAGAGGCGGTACCTCAGCCATACCAGCCCCTCGCACTGACATACCACGTGCAGCGCCGTCTCCTCTTCTTCCTCACAAAACCTACACAGGCTATCCGTTGCCAGGCCCATGTGATGCATGTGCTTGTTAACTCTACAATTGGATAACTCCGCAGTGGCTATGAATCAACGTTTTCGCCTGCCTTTGGCCTGGGGTTTTAACCCACCATTCCCTTGCTGTAAAGTGTAGAGTGTATGTAGTTTAAGTGTTATTATTACTGTTCTGACGAAGTGCATGGAGTACTGAGCTGTGGTAACCCGTGGAGTCGCTACTCCCGAAGTAACTGCATGCAACAGGTATCCATTACGGGCAGAACTACACATATAAAGAGCTACAACTTTTATTTGAAACATTTCTCCTGGTAAAGTTATTTAAAGGTTTTTTTTTTTGGGAGGAGGGTAGCGACATGTTTTTCCTCTAAAGTGCTATCTTAATTGATTATACAATTCTAACATGTAAACAAAATTAATTAGAAATAAATAGATTGCCAAAATTTCGACTATCAGGAAACTTAGTAAACCAGAAGTGCGTGTTTTAATGAACACTTTTTCCAGTTTCCGCAGACGTAAATCATTGACAAAATTCATTCAATTTGTCAGTTACAATTTCTTAAACTTACTGTAGTAAGAGAAAGTTGTGTGACAGTGAGTGTTTCACACGGTTTTTTTTTTTTTTGCAATATGACAAACAGTCAAAAATGAATTAAAGCAGTGCCAATTAGGGTTACCAGAGTATAGTCATTTTCATCTTGAGACTCAGGGGTTTCAATAAAATTTGTACACCATTAAAAACAATAATATCTGGTCACACAACATTCTCTTACTTATAAATATAAAATGATAAATATTCTTCAAACATTAAATTTTGCTCATGCGCTCTAGTATAAAAAATATGGTGGGGCGTCAAGTACCAATCTGCTAACAAACCCAAGTATACGAGTATAGATAAGCAATGCGCGCCAGTAACATACCAACACCAAATATTTGAAATTTAAGTCTCAGATTCCTCAGAAGCACCTAAAATTCAATTTTTTTTCAGGAAAATGTAACAAATAAATGTGATAGGTTAATATCTTTTGCAGTTAGTATTCCAATATTAAAGGAAATCGTCGCAGGTCGTTTTCGAGAAAAATAAAAAAAAATTCAAACCTATTATGTAAAAACGCATTTTCTTAAAATTTGGAATTATAGCAATGTATATTAAGATTATAGAGTTAACAGAACCATACATTGTACTGAAATCGTACTTTAGAGGAAAGTTTAACGCTACTGTTTATGCGCAGAACCTCTCATCAAAACAAAAATCTGGTATGAACCACTCACACAACTTTCTCTTACTCCAGTTCTTAAAATTATAATTGACAAATTTTATAGTTTGTGTACTAAATTTAATGAAATTCGTCGAAAACTGAAAAAGCTATCAGTAAAAGCAAACTTCTGTTTTACTAATTTTCTTGAAACTTGGAATTTCGGCCATATATTTATTTCTAATTAATTTTTTTTGGATGATAAAACTGTATAATCAACTATAATTGACACTTTAGAGAAAAACATAACCCCCAACCTTCCATTAAAAGTGCTCTTAAATGAATTTTTCCAGAGAAATGTTTTAAATAAAACTTCTAGATCTTTGTATGGGTAGTTTATGTAAGTAGTTTCAAGAAAATCGTCGTAGCAATTTTTAAGAAAATTGCGAAAAAGTGAAAAAAAAAATCATTTAGTAAAGAGTGGTAAATTAAACGCACTCCCGGTTATCCGATTTTTTTTCAAGCTCGGAATTTCCGCAACATATTCAATTTTAATTAACATTATTTAGATGGCGGAATTGCCAATAAACTGAAACAGCACTTTAGATGAAAACCCAATCCCACCCTTTTCACCATAACTGCCCTTAAATGAGATTTCCCAGAGGATGATTTCAAATAAAAGTTGTTGCTATTTGTATGTGTAGTTGATATACTAAGTTTGATGAAAATCGTCGGAGCCATTTTTGAGAAAAACGCAAATAACCAAGTTGTAAAGTGATACTTCCGGTTGAGGAATTTCGACAGATAACGTACTGCCAGATCCCATGGTGATACCTAAGCGGAATATCAAGTTTCAACTTTCTACGGTTTTTCATCTTGCTTTCAGCTATGCTGTTTACACATATACACACACACACAAGACCATTTGCTAAAAACCACTTTTTTTGGACTGAGGAGTCCTCAAAACAAGTATTTTTCTGGTAAAAATTCAATTTCAATTAATTATTCCTTAATAGGACTAAGAGAAAAAATATATTTAAACACTATAACTTTGTTTTGTTTATTGGACTTAAAAACTTTTACAAAATGTAATGGTTAAAATTAAATGATGAAAAAGTCAATACTTATAATATGGAAAGCTCCATATTGTATAATATCCCTTGATCCAGGTGATTTGCAAAATTACACAACTGGATCAGAACATAGTAGGTTACAGTTTGATGATAGGTTATATTCATACTTCAGAACTGTAGGAAAACAAGAGGTGTCATTATTTCAATAATTTTGTTTATATGACATTATTAAACTATTTCTATTGATGTGGATCATTTCTAAAAATTTTCTTCTTTTTTTTTGTGTGGTGTTAATTCTTTTCTCTATCAACTATTCAGTTTTATTGAAGTCAAAAGTGTATCCAGTTTTTGTAGCGTGTTGTAAGAGAGCTGTGTTGTCTTTTTTTATGTTTACTTTTCAATATCATATTTTTTTTGTTATCGAATTCGTTTTTGAACATGTTGTTTTGTTTCTCCTTTGTAAGTGGATGGGCAGTTTGAACAATTTATTTTGTAAACATTAGAATTTAGATTTATAAAGGTATTGTTATTTTGAAATCTGAAAAATATCTTTTATATTTTCCACCGCTGCTAAAGTATGAAATATAACTTATCATTAAACTGTAACCAGCTACTGTGTAATCTTGAAAATGACATGGCTCCCAGGTTGAAAGCTCAATATTGTAAAGTGTTTTATACATATTATGGACTTCATGTTATTTAATTTAAACCATCATATTTTGTGAAAATATTTTACTTCAATCAATGATGTGTTACCTACATCAGAATATATCTACAAACGAAAACAAAAGGAAAGGCTATAAAAAATGAATTTGCTGCCACAATTAAAGGATATTACTTTTCTCGGGATGGCCACTGGCGCTATGTTGCAATACTTGAACCAATAATCATTAGAAATACGTTTGTTTATATAAATACACTTTGGATTAAAACACTTTTTTTATTTTTTAAAGATAATCTGCACAAAATTTACAAGTTATTGATGTATTATGTGATATGAGATGATCCTTCATTTCTTTTAAACTTCCATTAACTTCTTCATAACAAACCATACATGTAGGCACTACTTCCTCCTCCTCCACATCATCATCATCATCATAAACAATAAAATGAGTATCTTTAAAATGATGTGCTAAACTTCTAAATCCTTTGTTTTGGTAATTACAAAAAGAACAACGATGGAAATATGGAGGAATTGTTTGATAATTTCTAAAATGTTTAAACAGTTCTGGTTCTACTGAACAGAAACAAAACTTTAGCATAGCATTGTGAGAAAATCTAACATGATTTTCAATATCATATGTATCTTTAGTATAATAACCACAATTTGAACAATAATAACCAGTATCTAACCATATATGTCCGAAAATTATGTGGTCTTCAATAGTTTTCCAATAATCAGCAAGAAAATGACAAAATGGACAATGTAATAAGCTGTAATATTTACGATGTTTGTCTTGATTATGTTGTCTCAAACTTCCATAAATTTTAGTGGAATATGAACAACACGTGCAAGCAAATATTACATGAATTTCCTTTAGATGTATTATAAAATCATTAATTGATTTACAAGATATTTTACACAAATCACAATTGTAGGCCAGTGTATGACAGCAAGTGACATATTTCTTAGGTCCCATTATTACAGAAACCTTTAATCTGAAAGAAATAAATAAATAAATCTAGTATGAAAGATACATACAAATTTATCTTACTCAAATTAATCAATATTAATCACATATTTCTCTTTTAAAATAAATTTATTTTATTTTTTTTTTTTAGAAAAATGTTTGAAATGAAAGATACACGATTTATCTATGTAGCAAGCATTCAAAGTTTTTATGAAAATCATTATAACAGTTTTCGATTGGCTAACCTCTGGCTAATTTTCATCAAACTTCTAATTTTTGATTTCTTATAAAATTGTCCTTATTAATTATATAGTTATTAGAATTCTACAATAACCAAGAGCGGCGCTTCTTGGGAAGGTTAACCATTAAATAGGTGTACATTCCCGTATGAATGGAATTTATCAATTACCTACGTATTTCAAATTAATAATTTAACCGAAAAAAATGTCCTTCCTAAATATTTTTTTTTTTGGAATAAGCACACTGTAGATGGTAATCCCATTTAATTGATTAACTATCAGCGATTTTTATTTATAAATAAAAACATCTTTTTCAGCGCCTCATTTATTTTTTTGGAAAATTTATTTTTCAAAGATCAGATCGCTTTACTTCCGATTACATAATAAGAGAAAGAAAAATAGTTACAATGTACAGATTACAGACTATATAGATATATACATACCACTACCAGTTTTAGTACTGAATCAGAAGTATTCTTCAAACAATGTGGCCAGCAAACACTAAAGTGGCGCAAACCTGCATGCAGATAACCTTCAATAAAGTGCTATGGAAATTATACACATTAAACAGAGTAGCCAACTTAAAGATATATATATATGTATTTTTTTTTTTTTTTTTAGTAAATATCAAGTCCGCAAGGGTTATCAGTTGCCTGCAGTTACTTGGGCAGTAGCGACCCCATGGGTTACCCAGTTGAATATTCCATGCACTTCGTCAGAACGGTACACAATACACTTAAACTACATAAACTCTACACTTTACAGACAAGGACAAACACAGTATTCAGACTACGGTCTCCGTGCCTAGTTAATTGGCCTAAGCTAAGAGAGAAGGAAAGGATTAGCTCAGTGGTAGCGCGTTGGACTAGCAACGCGGAAGTCCCGGATTCGAATTCATCATGCTGCCCATAGATTTTTTTTTTTTTCCTAGGAGCCTCTACAACTCACTGTTCGGTGATGGTGGGCAGTGTTGTCTGTAGCTAGAGAACCCTATTTGGAAGCCGACAGTGCGCTGAGAAGGCTCCGTGGGAACACAATAGATCTTTCAGGTTCGCAGTGCAATAATCCGTTATAAAAATTTAAATATCAAATAATAACACAATAAGTAAATTTTGCTAATAATAAAAAACGACATTTCTGAGATCTCTATCAAGTTGAGATCCTTTCAAACAATGGTTTAAATTTCTTTAGTAACGCAAACTCAATTATTGTTTTATTTCACTTGGTGTTCTGGTGTGGTGAATAAAGAAAAGAAAAATATTTCTTTTTCTACTTTTTATTTATTTATTTATTATTAAGCAAAATCACTTACAATGAAATAATTATCGATTTGAGTTTTACTTCGTACTAAACTTTAAATAAAAAATAATTTTTTTCTTTCTATAAATTTTTAGGAGGAGAGATAAGCAAAGTGAAGTATATGGAGGTTGGCGACCCTATCCTTATCTTGACCGTTTTAACATTATATAGAAAAATAATAGTAAAAAAAAAAAAAAAATCTTATCAAGAAAGTTTTATTTCAAATAGAGTTTAGTAAATAAAAAACTATTTCTGGTATAAAAAGAGATAAAAATATGGAACTAACGAACTATGATCTATTTAAAATAAAACTGGCACGCTTTTTTTTCTAACTATTAAATATACTGACTAATTACTAAAGTTATAAAAGAATTATAAAATATAAATTAAATTAAACTATATGCTCTAATAAAAGTTCATACTAATCATCATAATCATGACTTACGTAACAATTAACTTATTACTTTCTTTTTTACTCCTGATAAGAGAAAGCATTGGCCAGGGAAAATTAACCCTTTCAAATTTCAGTACAATGTATAGGTCTACCACTTATATTAACATATATAATAAGCATCTAGAATACCAAAGTTTCAGAAGAAAATCACTTAACTACAAGTGAGATTTTACTGAAAGGTTTTTTGGTGGAATTTTCTCAAAAATGTTACAATGACTTTCTTTAAATTTAGAATGTTGACTGGCGTAGATAAAAATGTATCAATTTTATTTGAACAATTTTCCAAGGAAGATTTTTAAAAGAGTATTGTGTTTCTGTTAGTTACTTTAAATTTGCCCAAGCTTTGTTGTTTTTTATGGTATAGAACGATCTATATAAGGCCGCTCAGGTATAAAAGTAAAAAAAAAAAAACCCCACTACAATGTTTTTTTGGCCAGCGCAAATTTTAAAGAATATTTCTTGATTTAATTATATTAATTTGAGTAAGAGAAAGTCGATTTGACAGATCCCCCCCCCCCCAATTGGCTTAAAGATCATCATTTTTACCTAAATTGGATTAAGTATTGAAAATTTGTTTTTAAACACGCACACGACTTTCTGGTTATTGATTGTTTGATTGAACCTAAGGGGGGAGGGCAATAGATTGAACCCAGGCCACGCAGCCATATCGAGGCTTATTGTGCCTACCCCTACGAGATCTAGTATTTGAAATCTCTCCTCTTCATGAGATCGAGGCCTATCCCAACCAGATATTTTTTGCGCTATTATCTCCTCTTTGGTCTCAATGTTCCAAAGATTTCGAGACAAATGTGATTGATGCAAGAAATATAAAAATATATTTAATTTGGAAAAAAAATCAAAATATGTGACATTCCCTTGCAAAAGGACATGTCAGATAGAAGACCGCTATTGTCTTTTAGAGTTCATGAACTTGATAGCATTGTCTTACCCCTTCTTCTCACAGGGGAAGATTTGAAATAACAATTACAAGACATTCCTTCAGGACAGTTTGTTGTAGACACCGAAGCAGAACACTTGTTTTTCGCTCTCTTAACATCAGTGCATATTAATAAGTTTATAATATCTAGCAAATAACTTGTAGTTATTATTTCAATAGAATATATTTATTGTTAGCAGTGGTGACTACTTTCTTATTTCTGATACTTCACTCTCTTAAACATATATACTTAAAGCCCTTTTTACTAAACCGCTCACGCGGTTTACAACCAGTACAACAACACAACACACCAAACACATTTCACAAAATCGAACAAAAGATAGAGGCTATATCCTCCTCCTCCTACTAACATAATTTACACATCGGTTCCGAGATGATTAATCCCATCTTATGTAGATATTTCTTGAACCTACCATGCTGTGTGAGTAGGCCCGTTACCAGATCACAAATCTTGCTGCCTAGCTAGACCTAGGGTCTCTTTAGTTCTACTTCTACACCATAGTCCCTTACCTGGCCTTGCTCCCACACTTAGCCTTCAGTATAGGTCTTACTTCCTGTGGTTCCACTCCTTCGGTTACTGTAATTCATACAATTTTATGATCAATTTTCATTAAAATTGGTATGTTTACAACGTTTGGTTGGGCTCGCATTAAAAAAAGGTGGTTGTTATATGTTTACTTGTATCGTTGCGCTTTTATCTATGCAATTAACATTCGTTAAAGAAAAATGGTCCTAGCCACCTACCTGAAAATTAAAAAAAAAAAAACTAAAACCCAAACTAATATCGCATTTCTGTTTAACTGCTTTTTCTCCAAATTTGGGAATTCCAGCAATGGTTCTCTAAATATGTCTTAATATTATGCAATAATGAAAATCATAAACTGTAGTGAAGAGGTACTTTACAGGGAAGCATAACATTATTGCTTCCCCAGAACCAACCCCCCAAACCAAGAATTCTAGACAAATGTTTCGATAGGATTTTATATCCGGAGATAGATACATAATTTAAAGAAAATAGAAAAAGACAAGAAAATGTAAAATCATTCTAAACATTTCGATTAGTGAATACTACCTGAACCCTTTTACCTTTTTCTTGATTTAAAGGAAATCGGTTAACAGTTAACTTTGTGTCATTTTGTTTTAAAATTCATCGAAAGCGGCTATAAAGATTTTCTCTAATTGGACAACTTACTTGCACACATGTAATAATACACATATAACATAATAATAATAAGGTAATAATAATAACTGAATTAAGCAGCAAAATCTTATCAAGGCTATTAACACCTATGCCATACTTCTTCTTCTTCTTCCATTGGCTCTACGGTCCTTGAAGAACCTTGGCCTTCGCCAGAAGAATTTGCTGCCAGGCGTCTCTGTCATCCACTTTCCTTCTCCATTGCCTTACCTCCATCTTCCCCAGATCCTCTTCTACATCTTTTAGCCATTTTAAACGGGGCCTGCCCCGCGGTCTTTTCCCTCCGGGATGCCCTTCATAGAGCCTCTTTGCCCCCCGACTGGCATCCATCCTGTGCAGATGCCCCAACCAGCGCAGTCTGCCTGTCTTTGCTGTGGCCACAAGATCCTCCTCCCTGTAAAGCTCTTTTAGTTCTTTATTCCTCCTTATTCGGTAAACTCCATTTTCCTGGATGGGCCCATATATCGTCCGTAACACCTTCCTTTCCCAGGTATTTACCTTTCTTTCATCCGCCTTCCTTAGGGTCCAGGTTTCGGAACCATACAAAACTACTGGTCTGAGGATCGTCCTATAAATGGTGACCCTATGCCATACCTGTGTTCACATATTCCTTTGGTATAATATCGTGGTCTGGTACAGATTTTGATCGCCTTCAGCGCCTCATTAGGACCGAAATGGAAAAGGAAAGGAAACATCATAGTCGTTCAAATACACACAGGGCCATGTTACCTAGGAGTGAAGGAGGGAGGGAGTTGATGGATATAAAAAAATGTTCATAATGCGCAGATTGCCAGCCTGCGCCAATGAAAGGGATGTCAATACTATATTCCGTAGTATGTGGCACAGATTGGTTTTCGGCAGTCCAAAATGCTTATCGGGGGTCCGGACAAGGCCATTAGTGAGACGTTGCTGTGTTTTTCACGGAGCGCTCTCAGGCATCTAGTTGGATCTCTTACTGGACATTGTGGTTTAAAGAGTCATCTCTACATAATGGGGCTCATGCCGGATTTTGTAGAGTCTGTGAGACAGAGGAGGAAACACACATCCATCTTATGACTGATTGCTTAGGTTGTGAGGAAATTAGGTTCAGGACCTTTGGTCGGAATAGAATGTCTGTGGAAGAGTTAGGCTATTTCCGTTTAAGGTTATTGTCCGATTTATTCGGACTGCAGTGAATCATGGATAGATTAGCTGTCTGGGTTTTTGTTCTAGTCCCGGTTTGTTGTTGTTTTTCTTGGATAGCTATATAGTTTGGGGCTTTGGATAGCGTAGAGTTTGGTCCCTCCCCACAGACAAATAATAATAATAATAATGTGGCGCAGATGAAAATCTCACCCCCTCAAAGGAATGAAGAATCCCAACTAACCATCCAACAAAGAATTGATGAATGGAAAGGCATGCCTATGCACGGGAGACACCCCCAAGAATTAAGTCTACCAAACTTTGACAAGAATGCGTCAAACGAATGGCTTATTCGAAGAGAGTTGTACCCTGAAACAAGAGGGATTCATGCTTGCCATTCAGGATCAAGTAATTAAAACTCGAAATTACTTGAAGCACATCATTAAGGATGGGTCCGAAGATGATAGCTGCCGCAGGTGCCATTTGAAGTCAGAGACTGTACAACATATCCTGAGAGGGTGCGCAAAATGATTATCAATATAGACATAATCAGGTAGCCCAGATACTGCACCAAGAGCTTGCAATAAAGTGCGGTTGTAATGCAGAGGTATCCTTTATTATAAATATAGGCCCAGCCCTGTATTAGAGTCTGAAGAGTATAGACTATATTATGACCAGGACGTTACTAACTGATAAGGCGATACAGTGCAACAGACCAGATATTATGTTACACAATAAAAAGGAAACCACCGCATTTTTCATTAATATTGCAATTTCAAAAACCCCCCGCATCAGAATGCAAGAAAAGTTGAAAAAGTATGCACATCTTGAAGAGGAGGTGAAGCGCATTTGGAAATTGGAGCGGGTGGAGACGCACCCACTAATTATGTCTACTACTGGGATTGTTCCCACCGATCTGTTAGATAGACTGGAGCTATTGGAATCAAAAAAATTGTTTGCAATTATGCAGAAATCGGTAGTTCTTAATGGAACAAGAATAGTTCGGAAATTTTTAAATATTGAATTTTTATTTAAGAAATGGCGGGCTTGGTTTTCAAACCGGTACATCACTTTAAGGGCCCAGCTAAAATGCTGAGGGAAAAGCTCATATAATAATTGTCTTCATTTATGCACAATAAATATAATACAGATTAACATTAAACAAAAACAGACAATACATTCTGCATGGTCACATGACTGTCTGCGGAATTGCTGGCCAGATAAATGAAGAAAATTGGGCAAATATTTAAATTATAAATTATTTTTTATTATAATAAGGAATGAATAATGATCAAACTGAAATATGAAACAATATAAACTATAGTTAGGTTTGGCCATTGTTAATCAATCAAGTAAAATATTCGTTCCCTGGGGGCCAAAGAAAAAACTTTTTATCTTTAAAACGTTTCGGACACCTTTAGTGTCCTTCATCAAGAACTACATAAACAAAACAAAGAGAAATATAGAAAAATCACATAATAAACCAGAACATTTAACGATTAAAAAAAATATTAAAAATTTAAAAGATTACGATACCTGCGTTAAGAAAGAATAGAAAGTTGAATGTTAGAGGAGGTTATTGTTTTGTTATACTTGCAAAGAAAACCGAGAAAAAAAAAATATAAAGTTTTGGAAGTGTGAGGAGTGGTAAAAGAGAAAAACAAATCAATAAGTAATTATGAGAAAAATAAATTAATAGAAATAAACTAGAAAATGAGTGGAAGATGTAGAAAGTTGGTATGTGTAATTTAGTGTGTGTGTGGAGGGGGGGACCTTTTTTTTTTTGAAGAAGCGGCAAAAAATTGTAAAAAGGTTGTAAGAAGAGATAATGACGTCCTTGTCTTTTTTGATAACTTTAAATAATAATTAATTATTTAATAATTTTTGATAACCTTAAAGATAAAAGCTTTCTGTTTTGCCCCACCCAACGAATATCCTTGTTCGAAATATGAAATCTTTGCTGATAAAAGAATGAATTAATACCAAGTATATAAAATATAAAATTAAATTAATTCACAAAAAAGTTTTGTCTAAACAACATGTCAAGTGTGGGCCAATTATTCTATTGAAAATAACTAATAAAGTGTACACCTTCTAAGAACTGTTGGTTATACAATTTATTTCGTTTGATATCTCGTTTAACTTCGGGCACATTGCTATAAACATTATAAACATCTCCTTTCATCACAAATATGGCGTAGAGGGGATGAAGTATCGCATTCCTTAAAAAGTTTACCATCTACATTTAATAATTCACTTACTCTTATTTTTATTACCCACATAAACATTATTTAATGACATTTCATACATATAGATAGCTATTATCATAAATTTATGTCTTTGTATGATAAAAATCTATTAGGATTTCTTGCCATGCTGTTTGTTTTGTCATTATTTAATTGAATTAAAATTTCATTCCTCAATTGTTTAAGCTGCATTTTTAAGGAACCGGTATCACTAAAATTTAAATCCATGTTTATGTTGTACTTATCAATTAATTTCAGTAATATCCTTCCTTGAACCAGTACGAATTATTCTCTATAGTTTTATGGGCTAGTATTTTAGAAAATCTAATCTTATGGGAAGATTTAAACTTCTAACTAGATAATCGTGATGTAATTTAAGAGTATGTAAATAAAGAGTATAGACTTTAGTTTCAAGGTGTATGATGTACGTGGCGTATATTGGGGTTTCGTGGAATCCGAATCATTAAAGATTCAAAGGATCCGAAAAGCGAAGAATCAGGCAGTAGTTGAATCACACATTAGTTACACCCCACCTAGGTTACACTGGGTATAGAGCTACAGCAGACTGTTCAAAACAGTTTTTACAACAGTACATCCAGTCAGCAACAAATCAACTTTATCTACTAATTTCTCAACCAGTCTGTTTCTCACTTTATTATTCTCTCGCAAGGACAGTGTAAAGCCCTTGCAGTTAGTGTGTTCGATTTATTATACAGTGTTCAGCATATTGTAATGTTGTGGAGAGAGATGTTGGTTGTGGATGTTGATAGATAAATAACACCTTAATATCGGTATATGATGTCTATAATTGATATATATGTATATGACTGACTGCCAAGGACTGTATACTTTACACTACAAGAACAGAACAGACAGACTGACGTGGCTAAACGATATGTACAATTCAAGTGTAAGACTGTGAACAGAATATCTTTTTTTGACTCTGTCTCTCGTATATATATCCAACTGGCCTCTCCTCTCCTCTCTCTCGAGAGGGGCTCTTTCTCTCTGATGCGTGGTGGGGGTTCACTCGCTAGTGTGGATGAGTGGTGGAGGTTCACTACCCCTCAATATCATCTAGTTTATTTCTAATCTCATTCCTAATAGTATCTCTCTAATTCTCTCTGGTACTCTCATTCATTTAACTGTAATTTTTTTTTTTTTTTTTTAATAAAGTATCTAAATAAATGTGGATCTTATAAAAGCTTTCGACAGAGTGAGAAAAGGAGATATCTTAGAGGCAATGAGAGCAAAAGAAATAGATAGAGGACATATTATTATTAGCGGTGGAAAGTCTCTACAAGAAAACTAGAAATGTGGTAACAATACCTCAGAAGAATTCGTGACTACTGCAGGAATCCGTCAAGGCTGTAGTCTCAGCCCTTTATTATTTATTTTTATGTTAGACACAGCTATACACCAAGCAAATGACAGTATGAAAAAATTCCACCTAGGATATGTAAGCTTGAGACCGACGGGCCTAACTATACTAGCATTTGCCGATGATTTGGTAATATTGGCAAAAAAATGATAGAGATCTTCAGTTTAATATTAAGAAGCTACAAGAGGAATTGCTGAAGATTAACATGAGAATCAACCCGGCGAAAACGACAGCAATGAGAATAGGGAAGAAACCTCAGAGTATAATGAGAACAATTAGATTAAATAATGAAAGAATACAGCAAATAGACAGCTTTAGATACCTGTGAGCGCACCTAAATAAACATGGCTACATTAATACGGAGGTAACCGAGAGAATAGGAGCAGCGGGCAGGTTGTTTAATACGATAAAAAGAGGTTTCCTGAATAGGCGAGAAGTGGAAAAGAAAACGAAAATAGCAGTGTATAAGTCAACTTTCCTCACAATCCTAACATATTCCTCGGAATCATGGACCCTGACTAAAAAGCACAAATCAATAATTCAGGCATCGGAAATTGAGATTCCTCAGGAAAGTTGAAGGCAAAACCAAAAAAAGACCGAGTCCGTAACACTACCATTAGTCGAACTTCGACGTAAGGCCAGCAATCGAGACTATCGAATAGAATAGACTACGCTGGCTAGGGCATCTTCTTCGTATGGAGCCCAACCGGATTGCCCATAACGCAAATAAAATTAAAGTGGATGGCAAGCATGGGCGAGGTCGGCCTAAATTAAACTGGGAGAACAAGGTGAAGGATGGTGGGTGGCGGCGCATGTTGGCAGATGAAGAGAATGAGATGGCTAACACCCTGGCCAAGATAGACGCTACGACCCCACTTCTAAGGCCGGAACCTTTTTGTGGGGTTATCGACCAGTTTCTGTTGGAGGAACGTAGGAAGGAAGAGGAGACGAGGAGATCTTAAACTCTGGTACTCCCTCCCCGATTTGCGGCAGGCCAAGATCTGCTTGGGAAATTATAACCGGACGGAGATCGGAGGCCCGCATTGAATTGAGCAAGAACAAGCTCCGCGTTCTTACGGGTTTCCTCACGGGGCATTGCCGACTTAGAGAAAAGTGATAGCTCATGCAGATTCTGTGGGGAGCTGGAAGAAACTCCATTACATCTCCTAAAAGACTGCGAGGCTTCCACTCAGAGAAGGTTTAAGAACCTGGGTAGCTACCAGGTGGAGGAGGGGGATGTACCCTCTCTAGAGCCTGTCAGGATACTGGGATTCCTTAGGGATCCCAGACTGGTGCAGGTTTTGTAGAACAGACGTTCAGCTGGGGCATCTGTTCGGGTGTTGTGGGCAAGCGTGCGGCACCCAGGGAGCATAGCACAATAGACCGGAAAAAAGGTCGCAGTGCATTGGCCCCCTACTTTAAAAAAAAAAAAAAAAGGTGAAGGATGCCTTCCAAAAAAAAAAAGGTTAGATTGGAGAAAAAAATATGAGCTAGTCCATCACCGGGAAGCTGAAAGAGGCTATGTAAATTTCCTCCTCACAATGCTTAGGCGGTAGAAGAGGAGTGATTATGGTGATTAGAAACATTTTGCTAGAAAAATTGATTTTCCTGATATTTTCCTTACTCTAAGGGTCTAAAACATATATTTCCAGTCAGCACACAATTACGTAAACTTGACAAAATATCATATCTTATAAATAACACTTAAAGTAATACTTTTTCTTAAACCAATAAGAGAAAGTGTGAAGAAATATATTATACAACTGTCCTATAGTAATTTCAATATGCACCGCTAGGAGTATACATACAGTGTTGGTTGTGTTTGTATATGAGTATGGACAGGGCTGTTGTTAAACAGTGAGTGAGCTAAAGATTTGTAAGACTGGGATGAATTGCGGTGGGTGGTACGTAGGATCACGTGATGTAGCGTGCTGTAGTGCGATAGAGGGCGCTTTTGTAATGGAGGCTCTGCACTCATAACTCTCATAACTGGATATTAGATGGAAAAGGTTGCCAGACGGTTAGTGCCTCCAATCAAATCCCCGTCCGGCGACCTCCTTGAATGGTAAACCCAATACAAGACTTTCAGACGACTTAAAATCCTTTTTTTTCTTTTTTTCTCAGTCATATAAACTACAGCTCAAAAATATGGTGCAACCTTTTCAACACCACTTTTTTTCTAACTACAATAATCTATACATATAAAAATTCAGCATCCGTATGTTTGTAGCCGCAAAACTCGAAAAGTAGTCGATGGATTGACTTAAAATTTTTGCACAACCTTCCATTTCTATATAAGAGGTTTATATATACCTTTTTACTCCGAAGTTCCCACGGAAACGGGAACTTCTCCAAGCGTTTCGCGAGGTTGGCAGAAATAGACAGACTCAGACGCGTTGCGATGGTGGCTCACTCTCTGAACCTCTATCTCAACTACTTATAAGTACCTCTATTCCGAAGTTCCTACGGAAACGGTAAATTCCTAGCTAAAATCCGTTCAAACGGCCATATTGCGTTAGTACTTCAGGTATTGCTGCTACGTTGATGGAAGGAGGTAGAACAGCGCATTCAGCTCTTAAACTGTCATGACTTAAACATGCACTTCACACAGAAAACCCAACATGTAACATTTCTAAAACATCAGGAATGGGAAAGGTTCTTCGGGCGTGCAAAATCATTGTATGGGATGAGTGTACAATGGCTTATAAGAAGTCATTGGAAGCAATAAACCACATATATTGAAAGACTTGCGAAATAATCACGTTCCATGTAGTGGAGTATTGGTGTTACTATCCGGTGACAGTGATACCTCGCTCAACATGAATTGCATGCCTGCTTGAAATATTCAGCTCTTTGGAGCACAGTAGAAAAAAAATTCAATTAGCGACAAATATGAGAGTTCAACTTCAAAACCATCCAACAGCTGCCATATTTTCAAGACAATTACTCGAACACGGTAACGGCACTGCTCCTACAAATCCGGAAACGGGAAAAAAATCACCTTCCTATCTAATTTCTGCAACATTTTACATTCAAAAGAAGAATTAGTAGACAGGGTATTCCAAAGCATCGAAACAAATTATCAAAATCACGCTTGGTTAAGGCTAAAAATCAGACTGAGCCACAGCGATTGTTAGCTAGTACAATATAAAAGACAGATTTCATTTAAAAAATTGTTTATGTTTACAAACAATTAAATAGGCTTGCTATATATAAAAAAAAATGTAAGAGTTATCTTTATTAACTGAATATAAATAGTATGAGAGCGCCCTCTATTTCAACTAAAGTTGATAGTGGCAGTTTAAATTTTAATCTAAATGACAGGATATCAAATTCAACGTAAAATCAGTATTTTTTTTTTTCAGAAAAATCTTTTAAATAAAAGTGGTAACTTTGCAGAGAGTTTAAAGAAAATCGTTACGGCCGTTTTTGAGAAAATTCAAAAAAAATAAACAAAAACCTCAAAACCTATTCTGTAAAATCGCGCTATTCCGGCTAACCGATTGACTTCAAATTTGAAATTCTGTTAATGCTTCTAATATGTAAAGCGCCCTCTACACGGTCAATAATATTGACAATATCTTAGCGCAGTGGTCGGCAAAACGCGGCTCGCGGCTCTTTCACGAAATGTTTAGTGCAGGCACAGAATATTATTTATTAACTTGCTTTGTAAAAGACGAGTAAACATTTTTGAAACGCAAGCCTACAGAAAAGAGGCAAATTTTTAGAAACCAAACATAGCACGGATAATCGCTCGCAGTCATGTGTATCATTATCTCTGTTGAATTGTTTCCCACCGAAATGTATTTCAACTATTTGTCGTTAAAATATTTTTCAGCGTGCAAGAATTCGACAAACAATGCAGCATAGATACAGAATGTTTTCTCTGAATTTATTGTTTTACCATTATTAGGTCGGGCGATGGTGGCTTTCAAAGACTTTGGAAACAGCAAAGCGACGTTAGCCTTTGTTAAAAAAAAAATCTGGTGTGAAACACTCACACAACACGCCATTCACCCCCTCTCTTTCTCAGCTTATCAATGATAATTGAAAATGTTATAGTTGTGTACCAAATGTAATGAAATTCGTCCGAAAAACTGAAAAAACTGTTCAGTAAAAGCGCACCTCCGGTTTACTAATTTTCTTGAAACTCGGAATTTCAGCCATCTATTTATTTCTAATTATGTTTGGATGATTAGAATTGTATAATGAACTAGGATAGCACTTTGATGAAAATCTAACCCCACCCTCCCCTAAAAGTGCTCTTAAAAGAAATTTCCCAGAGAAATGTTTAGATAAAAGTTGTAGATCTTTGCATGTTTAGTTTATATACAAAGTTTCAAAAAAATCGTCATAGCCATTTTTGAGAAAATTGCGAAAAAGTGAATAAATCATTTAGTAAAGTGGTAAAGAACGCACTTCCGGTTATCCGATTTTTCAAACTCGGAATTCAACATACATATTTAATTCTAAGAACATAATTTAGATGACAGAATTGTGAAATAAACTGAAATAGCCCCTTTAGATGACAACCAACACCCCTCACAAAAGTGCCCTGCAGAGTTTTAACGGAGAACATTTTCAAATAAAAAGTGTAGTTTTGTATGTGGGATGATGTTTCGAGTTAAAGAAAATCGTCGGAGCAACTTTTTTTAGAAAATCGCAAAAAAACGTAAAAAATCTAATAGTAAAGTGGTACTTCCGGTTGAGGATTTTGACAGATAACGTACCGCCAGATCCCATGGAGATACCTAAACGGAATATCAAGTTTCAACTTTCTACGGTTTTTCGATTTTGAGCTATGCTGTTCACATACATACATACACACACACACACACACACACACACACGGACACACGGACACACACACACACGGACAAACGGACACACACACGGACCATTTGCTAAAAACCACTTTTTTGGACTCAGGGGACCTCAAAACGGATATTTCCGGTGAAAACTCGATATCGAAAATTTGACACGATTACAATACTTCCTCTTACTAGGAGTAAGAGAAAGTAAAAAAAACCTCTGAATACCACGGTAACAGAAATAAATTTTTCGCCCTTTAATATTGATCTTGTCAGCTTTGAAATGCAGTTGCTAGATTTAAAAAAATAAAGAATTGTGGAGCTCAAAATTCGAGCCTGTTTTTGAGAAAAAAACCTGTTTTCGAGCTACTGGAGAAAAATAAATCTGGAGAGGGAAGATATGTTGATTTTTAACACCTGGAATAGTATTCCTGACTCATATGACCAATATAATCAACTAAGATAGCACATTAGAGGATAACATAACCCTAACCCTTACCCCGAAATTCCCTTTAAGTGAGTTTACCTGCAGAAATGTTTTTCACAAGCTTACTTAGTTTTGACAGGTTCGCTCCATATAAGGCCACTCAGGTCCAGAATAAATCCCCACCACCATTTTTGTGGCTAGCCCAAGTACAATATTATTATGTTGCAATTTTGAAGAAAATTTTCTTGATTAAATTGTATTAATTTAGAGTAAGAGAAAGTCGTGTGAGTGTTTCACACCATGATTTTTATATATGTTAAATATTAATTATTATGTTCATAATTCTATTATTAATTATTAAAGAAGTATATGATTACTAATCATATAATTAATTAAGATAATGATTATATAATATTAGGTAAACAAAAAAAAATTATTCGTAAACACGCACTTTCAGAATGTGGACTTGACAGTGTTACCATCAAGTTTTAGTTTTGGGGATATTTTTTCATATATATATATGTATTATAATATACATACACACACTTGCACAGACCAGATGAAAACATTGTTACTGTCTCTAGCATTTCTTAGAGGAAGTATTGTAATTTTTTAATAATACTAGGATCTTCAAATCACGTATTTACTGGTGGTACATTCAATTCACGAAAATTTGACAAAATCATTAACAGCAACTAAAATTGCAATGAGTTCCTTTGCCAGCATAACTTCAACTATTTAGAAACTGGATATATCCTATTATAAGAAATTATATTTATGGATAATATTTAATATTAATTAATGAATATTTACAATGCATCTGTTCTTTAGTAAATTCTATTAAGTTGATGTAGAAAATAAAATAAATACATAACTGTAATAACTTAACAATACCTGACCAGCACGCACCTGTATTCATTTTTCAGAACACCTGTACAAAGCTAGTTTATATAAATATTCATGATTAATAGAAAGGTTAAGTTATATTTACCGTTCTATTCATTTAGAGAAAAAAAATTATATTATTTGTAATTACTTTTTTTTTATTCCTTTTACTCCTAGTAACGTATCAAATTTTCTATATCGAGTTTTCACCGGAAATACACGTTTTCAGGTCCCATGAAATCCAAAAAAAGTGGTTTTTAGAAAACGGAAATCGCATAGTTTAAACTTAATATTCCATTTAGGTATCACCATGGGATTCGACAGTAAGTTATGTGTCAACATAACCTCAGCTGGAAGTAACCACTTCAATGAATAAGTTTTTCACTTTTTTTTTGGCGATTTTCTCTTGAAATGGTTTTAACGGTATCTTTTTTTTAAAAAAAAACACTGTATATCAACATGTATACAAAGATCTACAACTTTTATTTGAAACATTTCTCCGGGAAAGTTCATTTAAGGGCACTTTGGGGGGGGGGTTAGGTTTCCATCTAAAATACTATTTCAGTTTATTAGACGATTCTATCATCTACATAATGTTAATTAGAATTAAATATGTTGTTGAAATTCCGAGTTTGAAAAATATGGGATAACCGGAAATGCGTTTACTTTACCACTTGACTAAATAATTTTTTTTTTTCACTTTTTCACGATTTTCTCAAACCTGGCTCCGACGTTTTTCTTGAAACTACTTACATAAACTACCATACAATGATCTACAACTTTTATTTAAAACATTTCTTCTGGGAAAATTCATTTAAGGGCACTTTTATGGAAGGGTTGGGGTTATGTTTTTCTCTAAAGTGCCATCATACTTGATTATACAATTCTATCATACAAACAAAATTAATTAGAAATAAATAAATGGCCAAAATTTCGAGTTTCAAGAAAATTAATAAACCGAAAGTGCGCTTTTACTGAAGAGCAGTTTTTTTTTTTTTTCAGTGTTTCGACGAATTTCATTGAATTTGTTTGTACATAAACTATAAAATTTGTCAAATAATTAATAATTTTTGGAACTGGATTAAGAGAAATTGTGTGAGCGTTTGTACACCAGTTTTTTTGTTTTGCTTTGAGAGGTTCTCTGCACGTGAACAGTAGCGTTTAAGCATTCCTTTTAAGTACCATTTTCAGTACAACGTATGGTTCGCCACGCTAAATATTTTATATCTACGATTGAAAGAATTCTAATTTGAAGAAATGTTAACCGAAAATATTTTTTTATAGAATATGGTTTTGAGTTTTTTTTTTTTTTTTTATAGTTTTCGAAACAACGACGCCTCTACGAGTAATTCTTTTAACATTGGAATTCGATACACTGCCAAAGAACAATTCACACAATTTATTTGTTACATTTATCTGGAAAAAAATTTTAAGTTTTTGGGTGCTTCTGAGAATATCAGAGAAAAACATTTTCTGAGAAATCTGAGAAGAGAAAGTATCTCATTCACTAAAGACAGAATGCATTTTATTGTTTGTTTATGTAAGCGTCATAAAGTAAAGGGGTGTTCAGTTTTTCATTGTTGAGCCTGTGGCTCAATCTGATTTTTAGGCCTTAACCATGCGTGAATTTTGATAATTTGTTTTCGAGGCTTTGTGAATACCGTAATCTCTAGTTTCTTCTTTTGAATGTACAATGGTGCAAATTTAGATTGGGAAGATGATTTTTCTTTCCCGTTTCCGATTTGTAGGACCAATGCCGTTATCGAGTTCTAGATTGTCTTGAAAATTGGCAACTGTTTGGATCGTTTTAAGTTGACTCTCATATCGTTAGAAACACTTTTTTACTACTGTGCTCCAAAAGAGTTGAATATTCAAACAGTATGCAATTCATCAGCTGGTGTTGAGCGAGGTATCACTGGAAGCGTTTGCCTGAAGTTACCGGCTAATAACACCAATACTCCACCAAATGGAACCTGATTATTTTGCAAGTCTTTCAATGTATGGTCTAATGCTTCCAATGACTTCTTATAATAAGCCATTGTACACTCATCCCATACAATGATTTTGCACGCCCGAAGAACCTTTCTCATTCCTGATGTTTTAGAAATGTTACATGTTGGATTTTCTGTGAAGTGCATGTTTAAGTCATGACAGTTTAAGAGCTGAATGCGCTGTTCTACCTCTTTCCATCAACGTAGCAGCAGTACCTGAAGAAGCAAGTGCTAACGCAATATGGCCATTTGAACGGATTGTAGCTCGGAATTTCCCGTTTCGTGGGAACTTCGGGAACTACTTATAGTAGTTGAGAAAGAGGTTCAGAGAGTGAGCCACCATCGCAACGCGTCTGAGGAGTCTGTCTATTTCTGCCAACCTCGCGAAACGCTGGAGAAGTTTCCGTTTCCGTGGGAACTTCGGAGTAAAAAGTATATATAAAAACTCTTACAAAGAAATGGAAAGTTGTGTAAAAATTTCAAGTCAATCCGTCGATTACTTAAATTTTTACATATATCCGTTGGATGCTGAATTTTTACATATGTAGATTAGGTGTTCTTCCAAGGTTTTCACAAAAAAATATAACCAAAAAAAACCATCCATTTTTCTGGGAGGTTTCAAGGGCCGGTGAAAAGCCTGGTGACCAGCCACATTCACATATCTGGTTCAGGAATATTTCGGATTATTTTAAAGTAAACGATTATTCTCTTATCTTGTGCTTTGGCCAGGAGATGAGGAAAAAAAAAATTTTAAACCATCAAAACAAATAAAATTATAAGTGCCTAATTTTACTAAGGAAAACCAGAAGAATAGCAATTTCTATGGAGGAAATAAGTCAAAAAAAAAAAAAAAAAAAAATCACGCTAACTTAAACAAGTTTAAACTTCTACTGCATAGAGCTTAAAAGTTTTACATTTTTATATAAGTTAATATTCTTAATTAATATTCATGACAATATAATATGGCTACAAATAATAATATCATAAAAAAAAAATTAAAAATACTTTAGGATCAATTTAAAAAAAAAACACGATTTTTGCTCTTTCTAAATTTCCCTTTATTGTGCACAATTATCGTACTGATTTAAAAAAAAAAAAAGTAGCTATGAATACTTTTGACATATAACACATTCTTTTACCCATTCTAGATCATATCTATCGGGTACAAGTTCGTTCGCGTGCAAGGTGTTTGTGTTAAAAAAAAAAAAAAAGAAAAGTTAAAATAAGGTCTTTGTAATAGCGTGTAGTTTGGGTAACTTTATAATTTAATAGTCATCTGTTGGATATAGTTTGTTGATAAGATCAGTTAAGAAAAAAATTTTGATAGATTAACTGGATCAAACTATGGACAGGCTTTTAAAGAATTAGAATTTTGATGAGTTTTATTGTAAGGCAAATTGGGTCCAACTTTAAAACATATTTTACCTGAAAAAAATTATATATAAAAAACAGTTTTTTTTAATAAATATATATCCAATATACTAAATATTTAAATTCATAAATTGAAGTAAAGGATCCTCAAAACTTTTTAAAGCCTTCCAAATCTAATCAAAGTATTTATTACTCATTCATCTTCTGTATTTAACAATGTATACACTGAAACTTACTGAATAATAAAGAGTTATAAAGAAACGGTGCCCTTCTTCAGGAGCTCTGTAAAAATTTGTTGGAGTAAATACACTATTTTACAGTATAGTAGTTATGAAAAAGTGCATAGATTTATAATAAAAAAAAAAGAAAAATTTAAATCAAAGAAATATTAACAGAAGAAATTATATACTGTCACTTCTGTTTTATAATTTCTTTTGTTAATATTTCTTTGTTTTAAATTTTTTTTTTTGTTATAAATCTATGAACTTTTTCATAACTTCTATACTGTAAAATAATGTATTTTCTCTGTATAAAATTTTTACAGAGCTCCTGAAGGGCACGAATGGTACCCGAAATGTACAGCAACAAAGAATTCTTTTTCTTTAAAAACTCCTCTGGCCATTGCCGTACAAACATATTGTAATTCATTTTCAGAAAAAAATGTAAGTTATAAATTTTTAATATCTCTTACTAGCCAAAAACGGATCTACTGCGGACGCAAAATAAAAAATAATATTTCTAGCAAATATAAACAACTGTATGTTTAAAGAGCATATCATAATTTAAGGAAACACAAAATAATATTCGAATTAAGTATACAATGATCCAACCAAATGCGTTAAGCGGAAGTGCGGTCTTTAATGTTACTGGTTTCAGTTTTTTTTTTTGTTTTCATATTTTCTCGAAAACGAATAAGATTTTTTATTTTTTTTATTAAACCTGCTATTCTAATTACAATTTTAGAATTCATATCAATTTTAGATTATTCATATCAATTTTAGTTGAAACATTTTTCACAAACAAAAACAAAATTCAGAGACTGCGAGAGAGGTACAATGTGGTATTTCCATGAAATGTATTCTTACATCAACCCTATACTCGAGTTGGAGCCAATGTCGGTAAGATCTTAATCGCTTTGAATGAAAGAGTTCTGAGAAATCTACATGACACCTCGACAAAGATTGAAAACCCAATTTCTAAATCATAAATAAACCTAATGAGCTGTACCATGCTTATAGTCTGAATGTAGGCGAAAGGACTATTTCCCAAAATAATACTGAACCCTTCATATGTAACTATTGCAAGTCTCAGCATGATAAGGTAAGTAAGCAAAGAGAGTACCATTGTCCATGAACTTAAGGCAGTAGCATTTGGAAATGATCTATGAATGGTAACCCCCTGGAGAAAGGGTAACATATCTTTACGGATGGATCCAGCAGTGGAAGGAAGGTAATGCAGAGGTTTCTCACCGAGCTATATATCTGAACTGGTTGGTCCATTTGCATCCAATTTCGATAGAGAAGTAGTGAGAGCCATTCTTTTGGCCCTCTGCCTTATTGACCAAAAAAAAAGAAGGTAAGTGGTAATATTTATTGATTCCTAATCTACAATATTAGCCATGACATGTGGAGGTTCTAGTGAGCGTTACAGCATGCTGAAATGTCGCAGCATATTGAATAAACTGCTATCAGTTGGGTGGAATATTGTATTGCCCTGGATTCGAGTCATTGCGGGTTAGTAGGAAATGAGGAAGCAGATTGATTGACTAAATTGGGTGCACAAGAGATCACCAATCTGCGCCAGTGGAATACAGTTAAGTGAAGAAATTTCTCCTAGCGAAAAAGTAAAGACGCTGTAAAATTTGTTGCACTAGCAGCAATGAATTGAGAAACAGTGGAGAATAAAGAGGAGTCAACCCGTTCCTCATGCACTGCCCAGAGGAGACTTTCATAGCCTGTTTTCGACTTGTGTTTGGCTAAGAATAAAATTACAAGCACACTTCTTTCGCCTTGGAATCTTTGAAAGCCCATTTGTACGCTTTGCGGCAGCAATAAGTCGAAGACATTGTGTAAAAAATAATTATATATATACTGCGACCAATAAACAATTAGTAATTTTACCATCAGGAAACATGTTCAATTAGATTAATAAGAATTGCTAGAGAAAGTTGTAAGTGCTTTCACAGCCACTCATTCTTGTTCCTCATAGTTTTTATTTTCTCTTACCCTGCTTCGAGGTAGCAGGAAGTATTGCGATCGTGTCCAATTTTCGATATCGAGTTTTGTCCAGAAATAAACATTTTGAGGTCCCCTGGATCCAAAAGTGGTTTTTAGAAATGGGCCTGTATGTACGTTTGTCGGTGTTTTTGTGTGCCAGATCACATAACTGAAAAACGGAAAATCACAGAGAAAGTTGAAACTTGATATTTCGTTCAAGTTATAGGCCAGGGACCTCAAATAGTTATAAACAAAATTTAAAGAATTGAAGCAACTTAGTTTTAACCATTACAAGTTAAAAAAGTCATAAAGCAACAACTTATATTTATAAAACATAAGAAGTCTACAGTAGTCGATTCGGCAGCTTGTACTTAAATTACCAATGTTATTAAATTTAAATGGTGATTTTATGGTTTTACTTACTATTTTTTGATAAGTATTAGATGATTTCTTCAACATTTTCTATCTGCATCGAAAGATATATGTATATATTATGAAGTACGGTTTTATTGTAATAGATAAAATGTGACTTATGAAAATTTTAAAAGAGAAACTTTTGCAGCATTTCTATCGAATGTAAACAATGTAATAATATAGAAATTAAATGGAAGTTTATATAATTATCTAAGGATTTTGTAGTTCCCCAAAGGACCAATAGAGTGCTCTCAAATGTAGAATTCGGTAATGTGAACACAACAAGGAAGGTTTCACTTAAAAGTTCATCATGATATCAGTTTAAGTAAAATAAAATTTCTTATCTACTTTTTTTATTTAGTAGTCTCAAATATTGCAGTTGTTTGTTTTTAATGATAGGAATAGTTTTCAAGCTTTAGGAAAATATTTGGAATAGTTCATTCTAAAAATGAAAATTTCTATTATAGGATCTTATTTTTCTTAATAGAAACTTGTGATTTTACATTTATATGCAACATGACATCCACGATTAAATTGGTCATGAAGGTTAAGTTAATAATGTTATGCAAGAATAGTTAACACCCACTTCTTGCATCAGTAATATTCCAAAGTTATCTAGGGTGTGAGCAAAAATGGAAGAAGTCTTTATTGCAGCTACTTCAGCGATGACTGCTACATTGCTTTCAAACCCATTGGAAGTAGTTAAAACCAGGTTCCAATTGCAAGGGGAATTAAGAGCAAAAGGTCTTTACACAATTCATTATAAAAATTTCTTCCATGCTATATATGTAATAGCTAAAGTAGATGGATTGAGTGCCCTTCAAAAAGGTTTAGTTCCTGCACTTTGGCATCAATTGTTTATGAATGGAATACGTCTTAGTGGTTTCCAAATAGCTGAAGAACGTAAGTGGAATCAAAATTCGAATGGAGAGATCTCACTTATAAAGACTTCCTTGATTGCAGCGGCAATGGGAGCAGTTACTGCTTATACAGGAAGTCCTTTTTACTTGGTAAGCTTCTAATAGGGGATATTTTTCATTGATTTCATTAAGCACCTTACGTTGTGACTTGTTTAAAAATTTTATAATTTTTTTTTCACTCATTTTCAGTGATATGTTCATACATGATAGATTGTATTAGGTG
This sequence comes from Triatoma infestans, assembly GCA_011037195.1. Classification (NCBI taxonomy): domain Eukaryota; kingdom Metazoa; phylum Arthropoda; class Insecta; order Hemiptera; family Reduviidae; genus Triatoma; species Triatoma infestans. Next base: position 108,122 of record JAAEAF010003041.1, read on the forward strand.
AAGATCCAGTTACAAGCACAGTCAAGTCATAGTATAGCTGTAGGAACACAACATGCCATTAATGGTACTTTTCCCACATTAAGAAATATCTATAAAACGCAAGGTTTGCAAGGACTTTGGCGAGGTTGTACAGGTTCACTGCCGAGGAGATGTATTGGTTCTGCTACACAACTTAGCTCTTTTACAGTTTGCAAAGATTTATTGGCAAATAATGAGGTAATTATGAAAAAATAGAGAGTTATATTTAAGATAATTGCGTTAAGTGTGTGATAGGAACTAAGAAAAATATTTTTGGTGATTTTGCATATCATTGTCACAGAACAAGCCAGGTGTACCCCTTATCACATACTCAATGTTTCGGTTAATTTTTGTGTAAAACTTATTTTCTCTCGAAAAAACCTGTTTCCTTACAACATGAAAAGTAATTTAACCCTGAGAGGATAAAGATGCTCTTTCGTTTGTAAGTTATAAATGTTATTTCAATTGCCTGGTCTTGGGTCATACATAAAAATCACAGCTTAAACAGCTCACTCCCCGGTGATGGGCAATGCACTGGGTGACCATAGATGTTGATGACTTTAAATAAAAGAAAGTGCAAGTGGCTTATTTTGTGATAGATGATGCTTCCCTCAAAATTATTCTGTTCCGATATCTGACAATTTCTGTAAAAGACAGATCTTATTTGAAACAAGTGATCAACCGTTTTAACACCAAATTTATGTTTTTAATTGGTATGTAGTTTTCATTTAATAGAATTAGATTTGGAACTTTACATTTAAAGTAACCAAATATGACATTTTTTTAATAAATAGAAAATAAAATGATTGCAGTGCATTAACTTCTCAGCCTTTTACTAATATTTAAAAGAACATTTACCTAAACAAAGTGGGAATAAACCAGGAATGCTTAGAAGCTTTGTATGAGTCAACATCTTTATCAGCTTTCAATTTCTAAGGTTTAACCTTGAATTAGTTTCTGGCTTTAGCCAACTTGTAACCTATTACAAGTTGAATCCCTATAATTCATCCTGAATAAAGATTGCAGTGTTAACTGTCCACAGATGTTGCAAACAATACTTTCACTGTCGACAATAATTGGCAAATTACCAAATTCGATTTGAGAAATAAATCAAGATTGTCAATCCAGGATGGATACAAATACATTTTAAACACTTTTAAAATTTTATATTATTCATTTTTACTTTCTTTTCTTGCGATAAGAAAAAAAATATTGCGATATTTTCAAGTGTTGTGAAATTATTTTCCCTTAAGTCAGTATAGTGAAGATTTCATTGAACAGCCTTCTTCTGCTCTGCGCCAGGGCCAATAAAATATAATTAATTATTTTTGTTTATACATTTTTACCTTTTTACAGGTCTACAGCATACCAAGAGGTTACCTGAATTCCTTTGTTGCAAGCATGATCGGAGGAATTGCTGTTACAGCTGTTATGTGTCCTTTGGATACTATATCTACCAGACTTTATAATCAAGGTATGAACTCTAGACGACGATATGACTACCTAAAGTTACTACAAATTTATATACATCACTCTTTAATGATATATTCTTTTTAGGAGTGGACTCCAAAGGCAAAGGTATTCTTTATTCTAGTTATTTGGATTGTGTCAGAAAGATGTACAAAACCGAAGGTTTATTTAGTTTTTACAAAGGAGTTGTACCATTCTACATAAGAACAGGACCGCATACAGTATTAGTTCTTGTTATTTGGGATGCTCTTAAAGATGCTAGTAAAAAATTTAAAATACAAAAAATATAGAATAAATTGCATAAATATTTTATCAACGCTTTATTTTTTTCTCTGTAATAGTATTTAAAAATAGACTAAAGCTAATATACAATGAACATTATGAATTGTATATGTAAATATAATTAAGAAAATTAAAACATCTAGAAAAAAGTGTAGTTTTTCATTTCTTTTTTTTTTTTATTTATTATTGTTGATTCATAATTTTTTGAAAAATTAAGTATTAACATCTTAAAGGGCCCAAAAATCTGCAATACCCAATTGGATCATATTTATTATGGAATAATTTTCAATGAAATAAATTATGTTTGGTTACTGTGAACATTATATTTTATAGATTTCTGTTTTATTTATTTTAATCATATTTTTCCCATTCCATATTTTTTTTTTCTTTATTCATTTATGGCTTGGGAGTTTTATTCGATACGCCCATATTGCCATCCGATTTTGAAAACATATTGTAGATTGTTGTAGGGGATTATTGCACTGCGACCTGAAAGATCTATTGTTCCCCACGGAGCCTTCTCCAATGTACAGGCGGCCTCCAAGCAGTGTTCTCCAGCTACAGACAACACTGCTCATCACCGGACAGTGAATTAGTTGTAGAGGCTCCTAGGAAGAAAAAAGCTAAGGGCAACCTCCGCGTTGCTAGTCCAGCGCGCTACCACTGAGCTGATCTCTTCCTTCTCCCTTGGCTTTCTCCAATTAACTAGGGACGGAGACCGTGTGTTTGTCCTTGTCTGTAAAGTATATGTAGTTTAAGTTTGTGTACTGTTCTGACTCTAGTGCATGGAGGAGTACTGAGGTGTGGTAACCCGTGGGGACGCTATTCCCCAAGTAACTGTATGCAACAGATACCTCTTGCGGGATTTGACAACATATCAGCAACATTCGTTTATTTAAGCGTTGTGACTCAGCTGCCGGCAATATGAAACATTCGTTAAGTCTGATTGTACCAACTTTTAGTCATCAAGATGCACTTAGAATAAAATGAACTTAAAATAAAAAACATCATTTTTATCCTTCCCTGTATAATGAAGGTTTGTTTTCTTTTTTTTTGCTTGCCATTAGCTTCTAGGTCCATAGTCACAATATGAAGGGCTTGGCGCTTGACACCTTCAATTGTAGGAAATCAAAACTTATAGGTACATTGAAACAGAAAGAGAGAATTTTAAGTATTATTATTACAACTTTCCTAATATAGATATCTACTTTTCTTAATGATTTTTGAAAATTTAGGAGATACGTTTTGTGGTAGCCTAAGAAAGGTAAAGATGTTTTAGATAATAGTCTAGGTTTGTGTAAATTGGTAACACAAAACAAAAAAATCACGTGTGAAACACTCACAAGCCTTTCTCTTACAGCAATTTACACTGTGAATTGACAAAAAAATTACAATTTTTACAAATGTTTATTAGTCTCAAGATTTTTTTTGAAGGAACCTTCTAGCCCCCAGACACCTAAAATAAATTATATTTTTCAATTAGGTTTTAAATATTTGTTTTTATTTTTATTTTTTATAAATACAATTTAGTTTATCTAGGATTCGAAAATATTAAGGAATTTTTCTTTTCCTAAATAGAAATGTCCCATCTGGACATAGATTTTGGCCACGCTCAAGATATATGCATATTTTACTTTTGGGTATTTTTTTTTCTTTATATATTTCTATAAATATGTAATTTTATCATATTCTATAAAAAACAAAAAATAAAAATCATCTATTGTTTAATGCATTTCAATAAAATAAAGATACAGGCCAAACATTGCGCCTGTGAACTTAATTTAGTCATGAATTATGCAATTTATTTAGGTAAACACTTTTATAAGTGTACCTTCTGACGATTACAAAGTAATAAATACCTGGATACATGCTGTAGTAGGTAACCAGTATTAAAATGTAATTAATAAAATACATCACTAGACTGTTCTTAGGGACCAGTGGAATTTGTTAGGAATGAAAATCGCCCTAGATATTACAATTTGGACATACGGTCTCGAAATATGGGGTTTAACCAAGCGTTCCAAGCTCCATTGTATCCAATCCTTACAATCCAAAATCCTGCGAACAATAGTCAACGCTCCTTTTTATATCTCCAATCGAACAATCCATAATGACCTTAATATCCCTTTCCTACCAGAAGTAATAAAACTCAGATATAAAAAATTACAGCACCCTATCTTCACATCCTAACCTTCTAGCCCGTCACCTTTCATCCCGTACTCTACCAGATAACCCTCCTAGATGGCTTAAACGCCAGTGGCCTCGAGACATTTTCTCTAGTGCCAGTGCTAGTGACAATGAGTGAATTATTGATTAGGAGTACTACCACGGGGTAGTTTCTCCACTCGGATATTATTTTATTTTATTTTTGTCTCTGTATACATATTTACTTACGGCACAATAGTGCTGGTGTAAATTTCTTAATAAATAAAAAAAGATATTAGAAAATTTTCACTCCTCCCAGCTTTAAAAAAAACTTATCCTTTTAAATAAATTATCTATTGAACTTATAACTTTTTTTTTAATTTTTTCATCCTTATATCCGCTTTTAAAGTGCTCATAGGCATTTAAAGGTGTCTGTTTCATTTATACTCAATATCTCGGTATCATTTTTGCCAGAATCTCTAGCTATTAGCGAATTAATAAGGATAGATTATACAGGGATATACCCGCGAATTAGAACACGCTAATACTTCATTTTGATAGGACCATACATCTTTATGAATGGCCAATATAAAAAAGCAATGTCCCTTGCATCCTTGGCGAATCTCTTCGTTCCAGATTCTTTCGAGCGTTCTTAGCGAATTTTACAATTTCCTTCTATAGCCAAAAATTGCTTCTTTATAGTGTTGGACAAACAGTAATTATAATTTAGATTGGATCACTAATAATGTATATTTCTATTGACTACCGAATACAGATTGATCAGTTTAAAAATAAGTCACTAATAAAAAATGATTATTAGTCAGTTCAAGAATTTGACTTACGAATGATTCATCAATCACTTTTAAAAACGAGATTGATTAGAAAACTATAATTAAATGTACATTTTTTTTCTGGGCACTGCCTCTGGAAATAAATATCTCTGATGTAGGAAATAAAAAAATAAGGAAGTTACAAGGGAATAACAATTGTAGAGGTTTACTTTTTTTTTATTATTTCTGGCATTGACATGTTATCTTTCAGGCATATATGCTTATGCGTTATAGAACTGACCACATAATTACTGCCTCAAGCATGCGTTCACATTTTATGATTAGTTGTTTGTGAAATACAGAATAATAAACTACAGATTGATGTAGTGACTAGTAAACTACTCTGTGACTAACAAAACAATCTGTAATTAATCAATAATTTCTATGAAGTAGATTTAGATTGTTTAGAGGATTATTTGCACCTGTAAGGATCTATTGTGCCCCCCGGAGCCTTCTCCATGCACAGCCAGCCTCCAACCAGCATTCTCTAGCTACAGACAACACTGCCCATCACCGGACAGTGACCTGTAGAGGTTCCTAGGAAGAAAAAATCTAAAGGGCAACATGCTGGATTAGAACCCGGGACCTCCGCGCTACCACTGAGTTAATACCTTCCTTCTCCCTTGGCTTACTTATTAACTAGGAACGGACACCCTAGTATGTGTACTGTGTTTGTCCTTGTCTGTAAAGTGTATGGCTTTCTTTATCCTCTAAATTTATTTAATGTATTTATGTGTAGCATTTGGTGAAAAAGGAATTAAATTTATTGTTAATAAAATACTATAGAAAATATTTTTTATTCGTTATCGATTTTGTACAAAATACAAAAACAAAATTATCTATTACTATTATCTCATGTACAGTTCAGACCGCCTGTTTGTGTTACATACTGGTTTCTGTATCTAACATAGTAGATAGTGAAGTCCATTCTCACAGTGAGGGGAGGGGTGAGATTCTGAAATCAAACATCCTGGTCTTGCAAGTTAGGACCATTGGCTAACGAATACTATAGATGATGTGTGATAAAAAAAAGATTGGTATGTAACGGGAAATGTTCATGAGCCTTAAATAAAATGACAACATTAGACAGTTAATGTGGATATATTTCATTTTCTCGTTAATGGTGAAAAATGTAATATTTATAAAACACATGAAATTTAGAATTAATTCTAACCTTGTTGCCGAAATTTTAATCGTATCCTAAATTGAAACTGCAAAAGGCAGGCAAATATAAAAAAAATTCCTACATTTCATTAATGAAAAAAATGTATGTGAAAATACAACTATCAGCCAAATTAAATGAAACATAATAATTCTTGTTTTTAATTTTGGTACTTAGATAAAAAAAAATTCATTAATTAATGGAAAAATGTATGCGAAACGCACCTATCAGCCAAATTAAATGAAACAT
>JAAEAF010003042.1:0-82211 GCA_011037195.1 Triatoma infestans
TAAATCGGTGGTTGAAAGTGGCGAATACCTTTTGACCACCACTTTTTATTATTGTATTGAAAACTATTTAAAAAAATGAAGAAAAATGCTGTTAATTTCATTTCAATATTTCAAACTGTTGCCGAGATATTCAACCATAAAGATTCAATTTTCGTCGGTTTTTTCCCTATTTTTCTGTATCGTAAACTAAAATTAAAAGCGGATTTTCTTATTAATTTCTAATAAATAAGAGATTCAAATGCTGACAACACTTAAAACGTATTTTAGAACCATAAGGAACTTAAAAATCACGTAAAAACATCATTAAAACAAAATAATATTCTAATTTATTTACAAAAATCTATAAAAAAAATATTTCCTATTTATTCAAAATGACCTCCTCGGCCTAAACGGGACAAGCGCAGTCGCTGTTCAACAGATGAAGTTGCCAATCATATCATGCCTGCCGGAATTGCTAAGCAGTTTTGTAATAAGACTTCTATAAATGCTTCTAGAGTTGTTGGTTTCTTGGTATAAATTCTTTCTTTAAGATATCCGCAAAGAAAAATTCAAGACGTTAATCTGGCGCCCTGGAAGCCAAGCTTACCGGTCCCAGTCTCCTAAGACGGACTGGACAAATCAGGTTCGAACTGAGCCTGTAATTTCGGTGAAAACTCAGCCTCGAAAATTTGATACCATATGAAAATTCTTTCTTTGATAACCAGCGCCAATGTAACAATTATTCATTGAATAAAATGAAGAAAAAGTCACATCATTAATAATGAATTGAATTTTTCGATTATGAACGAATGAATTTTTCAATATGTAATCATTTTTAACAATATTACTATAACACTATATTGTCTGTAATAATTTATTAAGAAACAGTATATTCTATATTAATCAAATGAATACAAATAGTTTGCAAAAGTCCTTCTTAAGAAAATAGAATAATCAAAACACAGAAATTAGTATGTTTCAATTCCAAGGACAGAAGATAATTTTCTAATGTAGTCTCCCCAATACTATAGAAATGGAACGAACATAAATTTATATATTAAAAGAAGAAAGAAAAAAAAAACCGTAAGATATGGGTACCCGCATGCCATTATATTCTATCTCATATTTTTGTAGACTACGCTGTTTGATTTGGTTCTTATTTTTATCACGTTGTATTATTTTTAAATTATTTATTTATAGCAGATTAAAACCTCCTAATATATAAAAATTATATCAAAAAATTTACTTATTTTACTAATTCTCAGTCCAGTACTTGAAAAATCTGGTGAGAAACACTAATACGATTTTCTCTTAAATTATCTTAAAATTGCAATATTTATAAACATTGAATTGGGCTGGCAATAAAACAAGATGGTAGGGATTAAACGTATATAAGTTAGTGAACAATGTGGGTGCCCTCTTCTACTAAATAACCGCCAACTGCTCTAAAATTTAATTCTTTTACATTTTTAGCTTTGCACTAAGTATAATATCTTTTAAGGAAATCATGATAGCCGTTTTCAAAAGCCTATACTTTAAAGTAAAATTTCTTTTTAAAAGATTTTCTTCAACGTATATTATAGATCATTGTTAAATCCCATACATTGTCCTAAAATGGTGTAGTGGAATCAATTGTTGTGATTCCTGAGGTATGAAGTTAGATGTCTCGAAGAGGGATTTATTAGGCGGAAGTTAGTTTAGAGAATTTATAACTAACGCTGAATTTATAAAAATAGAATATATTTTAACAATAATTTGAATAAGCCTAATGGCAACTACAATTAATATGATTTGATAAAAGTAAATAAATAATTTTAAGAGTTAAATAACAAATAATTTAAAATGATTATAATAAATAAACTAATATGCACAACTATGAAAATAATTATAAGATAAACCTTGTATAGGGACGCGCTCGGAACTCAAGTATAACTGCTGCTGTAAAATGATACTGATATAATAATGTGGCTACTCGTATAATGATGATGATATAATGATCGTGATATAATGATTCCCTCTTCCAGTGGGGCGAAGTTTATATTAGTCTTACTCACACACTGTCAAGTGTGTAAGTAAGTTCTCACACTAAGACATCTCTAGTAGCGTGCGACCTTGGTTAGGTCGGCGACCAGTGATTCAGGTCAGTGGCCAGATTTGGTCGCCCATCGGCGACTTTCAAAGACCAGGTGGCTTCTGTTCAATAGACAGGGCTTTATCGGTGCTTGTCTTTGATATCTTTGTATTAAAAAGGCAGCGGCCGGCTGTGGGGCCACTAGTTATAAATTATTCTTTCCTTTTGTTATAGTTTGTGAAGGCTTTGACATTGCTATGTCATTACAGTGGCATTAAAATGGAAACAATAAAAGTGATACACATTTATGTGTGTAGATGGTATACGAAGTTTAAAAGAAATCATTGGCTTCATTTTCGTAAAAAACGTAAACAAATTTAAAAAAAAAAAAAAAATCAAAGTTACACTTCCGGTTGATGGATTTTGACCCAAAGGATGGTGTTGTAAGTGGCAGAGATAGTGCCTATTTATTATGTTTTTTAAAGGGGATACGCACTGCGACCTAAAAAATCAATTGTGCCCCTCGGAACCTTTTTAGTGCACTGCCAGGCATCAGAGCAGTGTACTCTAGCTTCAGGAAACACTGTCCAACATAGGATAGTGAGCTATAGAGGCTCCTAGGAAGAGAAAATCTAAGGTCAGAATTGCTAGATTCGAATCCGCGACCACTGCTTTGCTAGTCGAGCGCGCTACCACTCAACTGTAATACGATTTGTATGGGGTGGGGGGGAATTAAATAAGTTAATTAATAATTAATTATTATAATTTATATTTGGATCTTCTCAAAAGGGATCTTGTGAGGTCTATATTTATACAGAAGTTGGAGAGGACGAAAAAAACAATTAAATATATAGATTAAAAAAAAAATATATATAATTAAAAAAACAATATATATCAAAAATAAATAAATACAATATTGTGATACAACAGCATAAGTGTCTTGTCATTTAGTAGTTACTGCTTTTTATAGAAAACTTACATATTTTACATATTTTCTGACTTGAAGAAGATTGGGTTTCTTGGGGCACTTCCACCACTCACTACTGCAGCATGGCTTTTTCTAATGATAGACTTCACTCTTTTTATGGTACAAATTTTGAACTTAACCCATTCCCTAACCTTCCCTAAAAGGGTCCACCCCGGAGATAGTGAAAAGAGGGAAATTCCCTTTGTCCTAAATAAATGTAATGGATCGGGGTAGGCCAGGTATCTCTCTGACTCAACTAACTGTTTCTTTTGTGCCTTTCAACCATCAAAAAACCCAACTTTATAAATATATAGGTACATTGGAAAAATTCCCTACTTTACAATTATACAATATTTAACAAAGATATGTTATGATACAATTTATATTTTTATTAATTCGCCCAAAGATGTACATATTACATAACTAATCCCGTCCTTCTCTCTTGGCTTACGTCAATTAACTAGGGACGATGTGTGTACAGTTCTGATGAAGTGCATGGATTAATGAGCTTTGGTAATCTCTGGGGCCGCTACTCCCCAAGAAACTGCATACATATCCCTTGCGGGCAGTGATAGTGCCTAAATGGAATTCCAAGTTTAAATTTCCTGCTACGTAATTTTTGTTTTTGATATATTTCGTGCACACTACAGTCCATTCGCTAAAGGCATTTTATCATTTCTGAAAATTGACACAATCGCAGTAATAATAATAATAGTCTTTATTCAAAATAGAAAATAAACAAATAAAAAATTCATTCCTTCTGTTTTCACCAGACATACCTCACTGGCCCATGGCCGTCTGAGGGGGTTGTGCGTTTTTTTAAAATCAAAGTAGCACAAATTAAACAAACAAAAAAAAACAAAAAAATAATAAATAGCTATAATAATAAAATAAAATAAATGATTTTTACAACAGACTTATTTTTACAAAGCAAACAAAACATAAAAATATATAATTACATTCCCAACTCTATACGTATTTAGTAATTGAATTCCTGCACCAAAGAATATCTATACTTCCATGCTATCTTAGCGTATTTCACTAGACTGCCCCACAGTCCTTACCATTTCAGTACGTCTTTAAATTCATCGTATGTTAATGAACTTTTCTTAATATATTTCAAGCGGAATTCTTTTAAAATAGGACATATGGTTATAAAATGAAATACATCCCCTTCCTCGTTTAATTACAGAGTGAGCATAATTTGACCTGATCGGCAAAACTGTACTTATTAAGGTATAACAGCTCGCCTCTTATTTTGAAAAGCCAACTAATGGAATTACCCATCCAAATTTGGATTATAGATATAACAGTTGCCCAACTCTAATTCTTTATACAGTTTATAGCTTGTGCTAATCAATATTCAAAATCACAATATTTTTCCTCTTAAGGTAAAGTAAAAACAAAGATATGTTGAAAATCTTTTATATATTTAAATTATATAATAAAACTGATTTTTAAGTGAATCACGTTATTACCCTATTTTAAATTTAAATATAACTTGGGCATATTTTAAGAAAACTAAGAAATAAAAAAAAGTATTTTCCCTTTGAAATTTCTTATTAAAAATAGGTCATCGTTCAAATAAATTTTAAACAAAAGTAAGTAAATTTTCCCTTTCGTAAAAATAAGCCAGCTTTATTTTTTAAGAATCTGGAGTGGAATAATTTAACGATCTGTAAAGTGGCATAAAGTCTCAGCCCGCAGCTGTATGTTTATTTCAATGATGACAGAGATTATAAAAAAAAAAAGTAAATAAAAATGAATTCCTCATATTATTTTTACTTAAGACCATTTTTATGAACCCCCTCGCCCCCACTAGTAACAAAATTCTATGGTATGCTCAAATTATATACTAACTTTTTATTGAAAATAACATTTACTTACAAATATACATAATTTCTCATTAAATTATTAATTTAAATCTACATTATTTATGCAACATTTCATTATATTTAAAGAGTAAAGTTTTGTGTTTGCTTTTGTGTTAACGTTACCCTCTTTCTCTCTCTCTCTCTCTCTCAACCCTTTATGAAATACCTAGGCTCATGATACAACCTGCCCCAATACACAAGAGAGTGTTATTAACCAAGTTGTGTTGTAAGCCATCTCCTAGAGACTTGGAATCTCCCCTTATGGGCCCCTTATGGACCATACTTTATGCTCTTCCCTACTTCTTGTTCCTTCGTTGTTTATATTCTTTTTTTTCTCCACTTTCTCTGTTAATTTTATTTTTTACTCTTACTGCTGGTTTTACTAAAAACGTTAACTGCTGCATTTGGTTCTTTGTTAATAATGTTGCGTATTTCTATAGATTATTTTTTTTATTTTTTATTTTCTCTAACTGCTATTAGAGGAAGTATATTACAATAGGTTTGAGAAGGAGAGAAATTGGGTTTGAGAGGTAATAAACTAGAAGTAATGCTGAACTCCGTATAATAAGGAAAGTAACACAAACTGCCTGGACTTTACACGAATATATAAAATGCTAGTGAGAGATTTAGAGTGAATAAAGAGAAAGGTTGTTGACACGTTGTGATTGCTGTATGAACTGTTGCAAGAATGTCGGCAGACTCCCCCCCTATGGCTGACACAGCTGTATTTAAACAGATTCTCCCACTCTAGTCTGGCCTAAACTAGTGAGTGAGACTACAATATTTGTGTGTGTCTCTCTCTCTCTCTGCTTTAGATTCCACTCTTCGGATCCTATTACAATATTTTTTTATTTATTTATTTACAAATTAGTATGGGCCAGCTCACTTAGAGCTTTACACATAGAGCTAATTGAAAGAAAAAGAACAGAAACAATAAAACAAAGATGTATCTTCTCAGAGATCTTGGGAGAGTCTGGGTTTTAATCTTCTGGATGAAGTAGGCTCGCCTATTGGTAATGTGAAGCTGAGGGTAGTGTGTGAATTGATAGGAAGAAATTGTGTGTAAGTTTAGGCATGTGTGTGAATATATCTGGCATGTCAAGTTCTCTGTGTGTTTTGTGTGTTTCTGACAAACCAGGAAGCGTTTAGTGCAATTCGCAATACCTTGTTTTGGAAGGTCTGCAATCGTTTTGTCAATGTGTTGCTAGCTGTTATCCAAGCTGGACAGGCGTATGTCAGGAGAGGTTTAAGGAGAGTTTCATAGAGTAGTGTGGTGCAGAAGTGTTTGAGTGGTGTGTTTCTGTTAATGAGTGGGTAGAGTTGTTTCAGTCGGGTGTATGCTTGTTGCAGTTTAGTGTTAATGTGTAGTCTCCAGGTGAGTCTTGTATCAAGAATTACGCCCAGATAACGCACTCCTTGGTCTTTTTGTTTCCAGAGAATTTGCTGGTTGTCAATTGTTAGTAGGCGAAGGTCTTCATTCCGAAACCGCCGGAGAGCGAAGATTTTCGCTTCAGTTTTAGATGGGTTTAACTTTAGCTTCCATCGGTGAAACCAGCCAGATATACAGTCTATTGATGTTTGTAAGTCAGTAATGCTTTCGTTAATGTCTGTATTGGATGAGGCTAACATGGTATCGTCCGCGTAGGTAGCTAATGACGCTGTAATAGGTTCAGCTATGTCCGAGCAGTAGAGGTTGAAGAGTATTGCCCCTTGCGGTAGTCCCGCTAGTATTTGTCTTTTTACAATATTGATCTATTGTCTATTACAATATTAATCGTGTTCAATTTTAGATTTCAAGTTTTCCACCGGAAATACACGATTTTGTAATCCCCCAATTCGGGAAAAAAATGATTTTTAATAAATGTTCTCTGAATAATTTTGTGTGTATGTGAACGGCATAGTTTAAATACGAAAAATTACAGAATGAATGTTCACACTTGACATTCCGTTTTATGCATCACCATGGGGATCCGTCAGTAAGTTATCTTTGGAATTTCCTTAACCGGAAGTATTCTCTTTACGCAATGGATTTTTCACTTTTTAGCAATTTTCTCGAAAATGGTTCCAAAGAATTTTTTTTTTTTTAATTGTTCCATTTACTGTACATACGAGTATTAAGTGTTAGATTATTTTGGAACATTTTATTTGAAAATTGAAACATTTCATTTAAAGCGGCTTTTGTTGAGGATGAGTAGGGGGTTATGTTTTCCTATAAAGTGCCCTATAAATGTTCGCTATTTTATTTCCTATAAATTTAGTTTATTTTGTACGATTCCTTCATTTAAATAATATTAATTAGAATTAAATATGTTGCCAAAGTTCTAAGTTTGGAAAAACTGAAAGTGCATATTTACTGAACCAGGTTTTTAAGTATCCTACGGTCTTCTCTATAAACATGCCAAAGAATATCGGCTAATTTTGTTATACTAGGTATACATATAGAGACATCTCATTTATTTGAATTTTTTTACCCCCCCTGTTAAAGTTGATTTAATAAGGGTGCTATGGGTGGAGGGGTAAGATTAAGTTTCCTTTTTACTTGTTAATTTTAGTGTTTTATGCCGAACTGATTTGTAGGTGATCCAACACAGAGAGAGACCCCCCCCCGAGAGACGAGAGATGAGATGAGATTCTTGAGAGATGAGAGGAGGAAGTCTCACTCCCTAGTTTAGGCCAGGACTAGAGTGGGAGAAACTGTTTAAATACAGCTGTATCAGCCATGGGAGGGGGGATCTACCGACATCTTGCAGCAGAGTTCATACAGCAGTCACAACGCGTCATCAACCTTTCTCTTTACCTCTCACTACCATTTTATATATTTTAGTGTAAAAGTCCAGGCAGTTTGAGCTACATACGTTACTACTGTACAGTGTTCACCCATACTGCTAGTTTATTTATCAATACAACCCAATTTCTTTCCTTCTCAAACCTATTATATTTAAAAAAGTGGTTTTATTAAATTTTAGGTCTAAACATATAGGAAAGGGATTAGCTCAGTGGTTAGCTCACTGCACGCACTCCCACGCGGAGGACCCGGATTCGAGTCCAGCTGTGCTACCCTTAGATTTTTTTTCTTCGTAGGAGCCCCTACAGCACACTGTCCGGTGATGGTCAGTGTTGTCTGTAACAAGAGAACACTGTCCGGAGGCCGGCAGTGCACTGGGAAGGCTACGGGCGCCAATGACCATAGATGTTGACGCGCCTTAATTAAAAAAAAGAAAAAAATGATCTAAATATCTAGAAAGAGAATTAGAAGTTTAAGGCAAAATGTCATTAATAACGGTATAATTTGTGTGTGTGTTTTCCATCTGACTTTTTTTTCTTACTGTTGTTACTGATGTTACTTTTCTTACTGATGTCAAATTTCGAAATAATTTTTTCACACAGAAAGTAAATATTTGAGGTCCTCTAAGTATGAAAAAAGGTTTTTAGCGAATAGCTTGTGTGTGTGCTTGCCATCCCAATATCCTTTCTTCTTCAACATGCCCTACCACCCCCTAAAAAAAAGCAAATCTATTATTTCCGTCCATATCATTAAGTTTACTAAGACATGGAAAAATTAATCGTTAATTTAGCCAATCTTACAGCATCCCAACTTGTTAAAGCCTGATCAAAAGCTAAATGTCCTCAACCCAATACCTGTTCCCAGCACTGACTTATCCTTTTCAATCATCAGCTGTCAATAAGCTTTGCAATGCACTCTTGGACGGTATAAACATCACCATAAGGCGGTACGTGAAGGCCATGTTTACTTTGCCTGCTGGCACAAATAGCGGTATGCTACGCATCTTGACGTTATCGCAGACTTGGCCTGCTCAGGTGTAAGTGGGAGGTGCTCTGCAGCACTGATCAATTGCCCAGAAATTGTCAAGAGTGCAGGATCCTCTTTTCCAACGAATATTTGACTATGAGGATGAATCAAGTCTGTGCGCGGCTAGGCTTGAGTTAGATGTAATTCCTCCGGAACTAGTGTCCATCAAGAGAATTCGCCAAGGTCTGAGAGAGAGCTCTTTTGAATCGTGGGCTGCGTGTAAGAGGCAAGGTGTGGGGGTATGGCACTTTAGGGATAACCCTAAAGGAATCAATTCGTCAGCAATAAGCAGCTGATGAGTGGCTAACTCCCTTAGATTAAGTAACACTTATGCTCCTCTTGATGGAGTACCGGCGGTAGCCGAGCAGACGTCAGGAGATGTTGGACCTCTATGCCGCCGATGTGGCAGGGAGATGAAACACCAGCCCACGTAATTGGTAATTGCCTACACAACATGCTCCTTGTCATTCGCCGGCACTTTCGTGAGCAGCACACCATCAAGGAGCTACTGGAAGGTACAAAGGATTTTGTGTGCTACGAGGAAGTGCTTGCTTGTCGATGACGCAGAATCGACCCGGTAGCAGATATCTTGGCTTTCTAGAAAGAGCAGCAAGTTGGCATATATCTTGGATCCCACAATTACATACGATTCTGACGATCCTGATCAGGCGGAGAAAATCGACATGGAGAAGCACCGTATCTATGAAAAGTGCATCGCCTTCTACCAGGAGATGTATAGAGAGCAGTTTGGTGATAGAGAGTTCCAGGTGCGGGAACTCTGGTTTGGTTCGAGAGGAATCATACCGAACAGAACGGCAAAGTTTTTGACACGGTCGGTGTCGACCAGAGCAGCAGACTGACGTCGCTCAGTGAGCTCATTCTTATTGACTCACTAGCTATTATAAAAAACTATATTTACTAATAGTGACTAATGATGGATCTTTTATTAGGCTTAAGTTGAGTTAAGTGTGTTTGTTTTCTTTGATTCGTTAAAAATGTGTACGTGTGTGTGTGTGTTTTTTTATTTTACTATATTTTTGTATGACTTGTCCTTGTTGATTGATTGATACGCTGTGTTCTTTGCAACTCAACCTAGTTTTTAAAAATTGTGGCATAAAAACTGTGCTAGCGGTCTGACTATGGGATAGGATCATCATCTTCTCTATGTCATAATCCTTGTCGAGACTGAAGTGAACACACTTTTCAGTTGCATGAATTACCGCCCTTAAAGATGATAGCAAATTCGTTCATTCACTCCGATTTCCTGGAAATTTGACAATTACCAAAGAAGACTTTTAAATTAAAAAATAGAACTCGTGAACGGAGAAGATACACGTGGTAGCATTACTAATTATTCATTTTCTAGTTACTCAACACTCTGAAACGGATGACGCTAAGTCTTTAGCACTTAAGCCATAAACCAACTAGGAAGTTTGTCAAGAAGGGTACGTGATAAAAGGCGAGACAGACTAAAGCAGAGGTTCCACAGTTATTGGCTTACCACTCCATTTTCCCATTAAAAAAAATAACACCTTACCAATAAGCAACTAATATATTCATATTTTGCTGTTACTTACAAAAAAAGAAAAAAGAAAAAAAGTAAATAAATATACTGTTTACCGTACAACAGTCCAAATATGAAGTACGTATGAAATGGTTGGTTGAAAGTGCTAACCATGCGTAAATCTAACTTGGCGGAGGATGAGCCATAATTTGCAAGTGTTTGTGTGTTTCTGCATGATATATTGTGTGCGTGTGTAGATTGTTGGAAATATTAAGTTTATTTCAGTGGCCGCCGCCATTCTATATATTCGTTGTTACCGAGAAATTCATTATAACAATAGGAAGTTTAGATTAGTAATATAATGAAGCTATACGGAAACATCATCATTGTAATAATTCCTTTTATATTAATATATTATCTTTAGATTATTTAGTATTAGCACTTAATCTGTAATTCTAAATTTTAGAAACCTGCCATAAATTTATTGTTCATATAGAATATTAATATCATTTGTTTATCATAAAGTTTATATTGTTGATTGTTTATTGTCAACTTTATATATATACGTTCATTATATGTTTCTCATCATATATTAAATCAGCCTTTGTTTACCTTTTCATCCTTCTGCATTTTTGTTTATCTACTGTTTTTGCTAAAATTGTTAAATTATTTACTTCAGGTGTATAAATTATGCCAAAAACATTCTATTGTATGGTTATATAGACATTTTACTGTTGTCATTTCATCTACGCCTCTAAACTCTCATTTGATAACAACGAAAATACCACCAAGATAATGAAAGCGTCCAACAGTGTTATTATAGGTTCCGAAAAGCAGAGAGAAACACAAAATTGACAATCTAGTTACTCGCTACTCAGGCAAGACTAGGGTGGGAGACACACACTCTCTCTCTCTCTCTCTCTCTATATATATATATATCCATATATATCCGAGCTAGCCCTACAGAAGGACAGTTTTTACAACAGTTTACGACCAGTTAACAACGAGTCAGCAACCTTCTACTACCTTTCTCATCACTCAGTCTATATCACTCGCTATATACTTTAAAAGTCCTTGCGATTTGTGATTTCATTTCATTATATATTCTAGTTCAGCATATATTCTAGTTTTATTTCCTCTTTTAACCCATTATCTCTAATTTCATTCTCCTTCTCAGATGCCATTATAATGTCAGTGCTTCTAAAATTAGCAATGTGCTTTTTAATAAAATAAAAATTCACCCATTAATCTGCAAAACTGATGCACGAAATTAATGTCCAACTGCTCAGCTGGCAATGTTGTTCTTTTTTAATTTTGTACAGGTTTTTGATCGCTATTTATCATTTCGGAAATTGATTTCTTCAGGCAGAATTTGTACAGCGCAGATTTTTGTTTTGACAGTAATGTAGATTTAGCAGCACTCCACATTGTTTACTTTAAAGATGTGTATTTTTCATATCGCAATATTAGCCATTTGTGCAGAAATACCAGAATTAAACACTTTTTTAATGTATGATAAATCTGCACTGTTCTTAACAGTATGGTAATGGAACTACTCTTAGACTGCCTTGGAAATCTTACTTGGCCATTTTCTCACAAGCTTTCTTAAATTGAAATTTGATGAAACTTCCTCAAAAACTTTGTAACCTCGTTTTCAGCTGATTGGAATCGGTTTTAATTTGTAGCAAAGATTATAAATGTATAATGGCTTTTAATGACTGTTTATATTTCCATGCCAGTTAGGCTTTAGAATATACCGTTTCTTAACTAGCTCTCATCGTTATTAAGGCGATTATTTGGTCATTAACGCTTCTGATATCATGGCGCCCTGTCTGGAGGGGATTGGAATTAAAGGGCTCGGATTAGATTTAAATGAATTTGAAATAATATTTTATATTAATATTAGGTTTTATCATCATATCAGGATGGTTAAATGAAGTTGGAGAATTAACTTCATTCTGAAGTTTTTTGGGCTGAAGAAATTTAATTTTTTAGAGATTCGAGTGTAAGGAGCTAGTTGTTTTAGTTATTCGATTCAATTAGTTTCAATTTTGTGTTTGCAGATTTGGATAAAATTATGTAAAAGATAGAATGGAATCAATACAATGAAATGAACAGTCCACTATTGAGTAACAATCGCTGGAGATTCATGTGTAACCGATAGCAGCCATGTCAGCGCTAAGTTCGTCTCTATCGAGTTGTTTGCCCATGTAATCATTAAAGATTCATAGGATCCGAAGTGCGGAGAATCAGACATTAGATGAATCAACATTAGAGACAGCAAACAATAATCTCCTTATTTTCTAATCACTCAGCCAATCTGATTCTCTCTTTATTATTCTCTCGCTAGCTTATTCTAGTGTAAAGTCCAGTCAGTGCAGTCAGCTTATTCTAGTCTAGTGCAGTTTGTGTTTCGATTTTATTATACAGTGTTCAGCAGATCATCTACTTTATTTGTTCTTCATCGTTGCTAAAGTCATCCTCTCCAATTCTCTCTCCTACTTACATCCATTATAGCCCACTATTTTTTATTTTTTATTTAAGGCGCATCAACATTTATGGTCATTGGCGCCCGGAGCCTGCTCAGTGGACTGCCGGCCTCCGGACAGTGTCCTCTCGTTACAGATAACATTATCATCGGACAGTCAGCTGTAGAGGCTCCTAGCTAGAAAAAAAATCTAGCTAGCTGTGGCTAGCACAACTGGACTAGAACTCGGGTTCTCCGCGTTAGAGTCCAGTATGCTAACCATTGTTCCCTTCCCACTATTGCGCTGGACGGTTGAATGGGCAACAATTTTCAAGTCATCAAAAATATATAATAGTCTGACAATTTCAGGGCCTTAATGAGTTCAGTAAGGTGTTTTTTACAACAAGGCTAAGAGTTTACTAACTAATATCAACTAGCATGATTTCCAAAGAGTTTCATCAAACCATAGTTTCCAAGAAACAATCAACTATTTGCACTCAGCTTTCTAAGTACCAAAAAACTTTTTACTGACCACAAGTTTTTCAGTCAACTCTGCTACACAAGCTAATCAGTTATTAAAATAACCAAGCTAATTTGCCACGCTGTTTAAGCTAAACACATCTGCCAGCGGTAACATTTTCGTCATACCAGTCCTACAATCATTACGGTTCTATTTAAGGTGTAGTCCATGATTTCAGATTGGGTGACGTTGAAATCAAAATATGGCCTTGAAAGCTTTAATGTTTAGTTTTTTCTGTTTGCTTGAATTTAATAATGTTTATTATCTATATAATGGATATAGAAAGGTAGATCTACTGCGATAGAATGATCAAGTGGAAAATCCAGTTAGTGTAGTCAATTTACTGACAAAAACAACACTATTCCACTACTATCAAGTGAAAGCTGGCTAGTAATACTTCCTTATCTAGGAAAAACCTTCCAGTACATTAACTATGATTTTGGACCTAGTTATAAATATCTATCTTTAAATGTGCACCAGATAGCCTTCTGTTATCTTTAAGATTAAAACATAGTGTAATGGTTTATTGTGCTATTACATTAAGATATACAATTTTATTCAGCGTTTGTTAGATAATGCAGTTTTAGCACTATATAAATTGTATTTTTACTTCATTTTATGCGATGACTTAAAGACCTTATTACTCCATTATTTATTACCAATACATAAATAATTCTAATTTGTATCCTTGAATTTAGATAATGTAAGTTTTTAAAAATAAAACACAACAATGTCCAGCCATAACAATCGTTAAAATACAATGAAATTTGCAAATAACTAAATTAGTATAGCCTTGGTACTGTTCTCTTATCATTATTTTGTACTTGTTTATTTAAATATTTATATTTCTATATATATATAAGTATATACTACACTAATTTCCGTCATTTGACTACCTGTTTGAAATTTCTGGTTGCTTTTATATGATGATAAATGTGATTTTGTTGATCAGAGTTTTCGATTTTATTTATTTTATTATTAATCGGGTACCTAATGGCGTGGGACCTAAGCCTATATGGCTTTTATCCCCCCGGTACTCCTCTCGATTATTTATGCTCTTTCTATTTTTTTAATGTCAAACTTTTTTTTGGCCGTCTTTTTTTTGTTTTTTTTTTTAAAAATGAGTGAAGCAAATTAAAGCATAAACAAAAGAACACGGCTGTACTCTCTTGTTCTCCTTTCTAATAAAAAAAAAAAAATCTGGTGTGAAACACTCACACAACTTTCTCTTACTCCAGTTCTCAATTATAATGGACAAATTTTTATATTTTTGTACCAAATTTAACGAAATTCGTCGAAAATTGAAAAAACAGTTTAGTAAAAAAAGCGCACTTCCGGTTTATTAATTTTCTTAAAACTGGGAATTTTTTTCTAATTAATTTTGTTTGGATGATAGAATTGTGTAATCAACTATGATAGTACTTTGGAGAAAAACATAACTTAGATCTTTGTATGTATATTTTATAGGGGAAGTGTAGAAAAAAAATATTGTTGGAGCCGTTTTTGAGAAAATCGCAAAAGTGAAAAAAATTATTTAATAAAGTGGTAAAGTAAACTCACTTAAGGTCATCCGATTTTTTTCAAACTCGGAATTTGGACAACATATTCAATTTTAATTAAACATTATTTAGATGATAGAATTGATTATTATTAAACTGAATTAGCCCTTTAGATGAAAACTAAACCCCACCTCTCCTCCGAAAGTGCCCTTAAATGAATTTTCCCAGAGAAATGTTTCAAATAAAAGTTGTAGCTCTTTGTATGTGTAGTTGATATATCAAGTTTGAAGAAAATCATCGGAGCCATTTAAAAAAAAAAAATTGCAAAAACGTAAAAAAAACAACTAGTAAAGTGAAACTTCCGGTTGAGGAATTATGACAGATAACGTACTGTCAAATCCCATGGTGATACCTAAACGGAATATCAAGTTTCAAATTTCTACGGTTTCTCGTTTTTGAGCTAAGCTGTTCACATACACACATACAGAGCATTTGCTAAAAACCACTTTTTTGGACTCAGGGGATCTCAAAACGGATATTTCCGGTGAAAACTCAATGTCGAAAATTTGACACGATTACAATACTTCCTCTTACTAGGAGTAAGAGAAAGTAATAAAATTTAATTTATTTTGGGTTAAGGGTAGGTATATTCCACCTTTTTGGGCATAAATTTGAGGCCATCCAATCTTTCTCTTATCAACAGTAAGAGAAAGTAAAAAAAACTGATCATTTTCTAAATAATTTTAGAGAATGGAGTAAGAGAAAGTTGTTTTAAGAGCGTTTCACTCCAGATTTTTTATATATATATATATATTTCCAATTACTTACGAAAAATATGGTTTAGTTTCCTTATACTAATTTTCTCCCATAGGATTTTTTAAAAATTAACAGATTATGGGACAAGCAATTTTTATTTCAAAAAAATAATAATGTTATTTCGATCAATATTCACTATTTTGTACCATGAAGAAATGGAAAAACCCGGGAAATCTGATCACTTTGCAGTTATCTGAAATGCAGCGTTTATACACGCAAGTCGTCCAAATTAGTAATAATGGAGGTGGGATATCAATAGTTAGAACAGTTCAAATAACAAACATTCCATGTGTTTAATGTGTATGAATAAAATATCTCAAAAACGATAATCGCAGGTAGCTTTAAACTTGGGCATTCCTCCCCTTATTGTTACTGTTATCGTTTCAGTTATGAAGATTTTTGTAAAAATATATCAACCGGGTATTCGTCTTTACACAATTTATATTTTGTTTTAGTTTTTGTTGTTACTTTCTCTTACTCCTAGTAAGAGGAAGTATTGTAATCGTGTCAAATTTTCGATATCGAGTTTTCACCGGAAATATCCGTTTTGAGGTCCCCTGAGTCCAAAAAAGTGGTTTTTAGCAAATGGTCTGTGTGTGTGTGTGTGTGTGTGTGTGTGTTGGTATATATGTGCAGCATAGCTCAAAAACGAAAAATCGTAGAAAGTTCAAACTTGATATTCCGTTTAGTATCACCATGGGATCTGACAGTACGTTATCTGTCAAAATTCCTCAACCGGAAGTACCACTTTACTAGTTGTTTTTTTTACTTTTTTGCGATTTTCTCAAAAATGGCTCCGACGATTTTCTTTAAACTTGTTATATCAACTACAACTATTATTTGAACTACAACTTTTATTTGAATTATTTCTCAGGGAAAATTCATTTAACGGCACTTCCGGGGGAAGGGTGGGGTTAGGTTTTCATCTAAAGTGCTATTTCAGTTTATTAAACAATTCTGCCTTCTTAATAATATTTAATTAGACTTAAATATGTTGTTAAAATTCCGAGTTTGAAAAAATCGGATAACCAGAAGTTAAGATAACATTTTACTAAATGATTTTTTCACTTTTTCGCGATTTTCTGAAAAATGGCTCCTACGATTTTCTTGAAACATCGTGTATAAACCAAACATGCAATGATCTACATCTTTTATTTAAAACATTTCTCTGGGAAAATTCATTTAAGGGCACTTTTAGGGGAGGAGGGGTTACAGCTTCCTCTAAAAGTTGATTATACAATTTGATCATCCAAACAAAATTAATTAGAACTAAATAGATGGCCAAAATTCCAAGTTTGAAGGAAATCAGTAAACCGGAAGTGCGCTTTTACTCAACTGTTTTTTCAAGTTTCAACGAATTTCGTTATATTTGGTACACAAACTATAACATTTGTCAATTATAATTTTGAGAACAGGAGTAAGAGAAAGTTGTGTGAGTGTTTCAAACCAGATTTTTTTTTTTAAACTTTCTATTCCCTAAATGCCTACAATTTGTTTCCAGAATTGTGTTATGGCAAAAAAAAAAAAAAAATTAACGCGATTTATAGCTTGAACAAATTTTCATTGCCCTTCAATGCTGTGCAGGTGATGGGGTCAATACAAGGATTGATCTTCGTCTGTTTTTCACGGAATATCACTGAAAACAATTTTGTCCAAAGAATGTAAAGGATAAATGTGACAGATCATTCTATGTGTCCGTTCTTTAATGCACAGGTGTCTAGAAAAATTTTTGAAGCCGTTTTATGGAATATCATGGAAACTGGAAACTATCCATTAGGGTCATGCTTGTGTCTTAGCTAATAATCAAATACTCTTTTAATAACCTAAAAAGAATTCCAACTCTGGATTTTCTGAAGTATTATGCTTTTCAATGCCAAAAATGTCATTTAGATTTTTTCTAAATGTAACAATTTTCAGGGAAAACTCTCATCCTATTACCTGCCTCCAGTAAATGCCAAACTTAAATCTGTGAATAGTAACTTTTAAAATTACTAACAAGAGAAATTAAACCAGTACCAAAAGTTCACCTTAATATTTAAACTAAACAGTATCAGTTTGATGAGGGCGTCTGAGTTGGTTGTTACATATGCTGGCCACTTCCTGTATGTTCTATGTCCATTTGAATATTACATTCATTAAGGTATACCATAATGTTCTATTGTTTTTTTTTTTAAACATTTTAATGAGCGCATCAGTCTCATCAACCTACCTGGATTACTATCTTTTTATTACATTGACTTCCATGATTCCATTTTCATTATGTCTAAGGAGAACAATTTTGATTTTTTTTTAACCAAACCTCTTTTTTACTTTCTCTTACTCCTAGTAAGAGGAAGTATTGTAATCGTGTCAATTTTCGATATCGAGTTTTCACCGGAAATAACCGTTTTGAGGGCCCCTGAGTCCAAAAAAGTGGTTTTTAACAAATGGTCTGTATGTGTGTATGTGTGCTATGTGTGTGTGTGTGTGTGTGTGTGTATGTAAACAGCTTAGCTCAAAAACGAGAAACGAGAAATTTGAAATTGATATTCCGTTTAGGTATCACCATGGGATTTGACAGTACGTTATCTGTCATAATTCCTCAACCGGAAGTACCACATTACTAATTGACTTTTTTACTTTTTTGCGTTTTTCTCAAAAACGGATTTTCTTTAAACTTGTTACATCAACTACATATACAAGGAGCTACAACTTTTATTTGAAACATTTATCTGGGAAAATTGATTTAAGGGCTATTTCAGGTTATTACACAATTCGGTCATTTAATAATGTTAATTAGAATTAAATATGTTGTTGAAATTCCGAGTTTGAGAAAAATCGGAAAACCGGAAGTGGCTTTTGTTTTAACACTTTACTAAATATGATTTTTCACTTTTTCGCGATTTTCTCAAAAATGGCCCCGACGATTTTCTTGAAACTATACATATGAACTAAACATTCAAAGATCTACAACTTTTATATAAAACATTTCTCTGGGAAAATTCATTTAAGGGCACTTTTAGGAGAGGGGTAGGGTTGCAGCTTCCTCTAAAGTGGTATCATACTTGATTATACAACTCTATCATCCAAATGAAATTAATTAGAAATAAATAGTTGGCCAAAATTCCGGGTGTGAAGAAAATCAGTAAACCGGAAGTGCGCTTTTACTGAATAGTTTTTTTCAGTTTTCGACAAATTTCATTAAATTTGGTATACAAACTGTAAAATTTATCAATTATAATTTTGAGAACTGGAGTAAGAGAAAGTTGTGTGAGTGTTTCACACCAGATTTTTGTTTAGGTAGTTTGGTGTCTTTCAGATATTTTTGCGGTTTTATACACAAATTAGAAATAGGATTGTAATCACAGATACATTATCATAAAAATCGGGTATTCTTTGTTACTTTTTTTTTTATTACTACCAAATGAATGTATTGCGATTGTGTCAGATTTTAGAAATTGAGTGTGTATGTCTTTGAATAAATATCTAAAAAAAAAAAAAAAACCCGCAGAAAACCCAAACTTGGTATAGTTGGTACCACTGCATCTGACACGAAGGTTCGGGCAAAATCCATCAACCGGAAGCGAATTTAATGTTGTTTCTTTTTATCAGTTTTTGTTGATTTTTGTTAGGAAATTTATTTTATTTTTTATTAATGTTTCCCCAGTATTTAAAATATATTAAAATTAGATAGATGGATAATAACATGTATTGTAATAATTTTAAAAGGTGATCGATAATCGATCTCATTAGTGACATTTTTTTTTAGAGATTTAGAACGTTTACAAATATTCTTTTGTAATTAATCAATGTTCAGTAAATATATATAATTATAAAGGAATTTCTTTTGCGTAAAGTTTTAATTTATTTTCACAATACAATAATTTTCTTAAAAAAATAGTTCCAAATATTTTCCTTTAAATTTGGAATGCTAACTGCACATATATAACCGTATCACTTTTTACTCGTAACAATTTTTCTGTGGAAATTTGCTGTGTTTTTCTGAGGTTTTCTGCGCAATTTGCTGGCTTTTAAATTTCAAATCTTATTGAATTCTTTTTAATAAGGTGTTGTTTTTCAGTAAGAACTATTTTTTTTTATTAAATTGAAGTGACTAACTGAGCCAAGTGTTCTGGCAACATGCAACTCAACCCTTCAAAATTTATTTATGTTAGAGCTCTGTTTCCATGTTTAAAATATATTTGTCATTTTTGTAATTGACGGGCAAGAAAAGGTCGTGTTAGTAGTGTTCCACATCTATTTTTTTTTTTTTTTTAATATTTGTGGTTTGTAAAGGTAAATGAAAAAGTAAGGGCAAAATAGTCTCATTTATGGGCTACTTTCCTTATAGTTAGGGGGAACTAGCCCAACATTTTCTAGGGATCACAGACATTTTCCATGGTAGCCTGCTTCATTTTTGTGGTCATCGACCGGTTTCGGGCATTCGCCCATCATCAGGATGCGTTTGTCAGATAGTGTGATAACATAGACTTGCACAGAGCAAATTCCGTTTATACACTCTAGGGATCCTGGGTATTCTTGTGTTTTGCTGCTGAGGCTCTCTACTAAAAAAGTATAATACAAAATCATGAAGATGAAATAAATGCCGAAACTTTAACTTCTTTTGAAAGCAACAGCTCCTGCCTGTATCAGAATGTTAAAGAACATTTGGAAAAGAATTTTTTTTGAAGAATGAATAAAAAAATTGATCACCGATCAGGTAATAAATCAAACCAATAAAAGTTTTCTGTAGGATTTCAATTTTTCCAAGAAAGATAAGAAAGGTTTGCCAGCTCATCTCTTCGCGATAATAATTTTCCACAAAAGAAGAGCTCATTCAGAATTAATGTCAGAACAGAATGAATGTCCAAACCTATTCAAACAGAAAAGTTTGTATTTGCATTCACATACAAAATAGATTTGCCTCTTAACATGTTGGTCTAGTGGTTAGCGCAGTCGACTTTGGTAAGAAAATTCAGGGTTCGATTCCTGTTTAGGTTAAGACCGTGTTTATCCAGCATCAGGAAAAAAAAAATTGGGAACCTCTATTAGTTAGCGAAAGGTGGGAGCGAGAACTAAATGGTTTTGAAATCCGTGGCATGCTTACCATATGCCTATCTGTATAAATTGCAGACATGCAAGAATGTACGCACGCTTTTGCGCTAAAGAGTGTTACATATATGTACATATATAAATATATATAAATACAGCATCAAATGCTGAACAAATTCCATTAATAAAATTTTATGTTATACCCATTGTACAGAGTTTTGGCCATTATAAATACATTTGGTGAGCATATATGAGCGAGAAATACCATACCATGGCCGACGATGCAGTAAATGTACCCGAATGAAGAGATATTTCAACCACCATCCCATTCTAGGATGAAGTGGACAAGATTCTGATTTAGTACGCTACAAATTGAAGGGTGGTCACTACCATATATATCCCAGTAAGACCGGATATTAGTTGAGTTCACATCAACATTCATATATATGTATATATATATATATATTATACATACAGCATATACATAACAACATATACACTCACACTCAATTATACTATTACTGACATTAATATTGTATGAAGTGAAAAAGTAAAAGCTCAAAATTTATTGCCAAACACATATATTTATTTTACACCACACCAAAGGGACAGATTATTTTATAAATATGACGGGTTATTTATAAATTAATTAATCAATTCTATTCACACTTTATTAAAATAAAATTATGAAAAAATTGAAGTGAAATTATGACAAAATTTCGTTTTACAAAGTTTATTTTGAAAATAATTTTCATTTTTGTTAAAAAACGAATAATATATGCGGTACTCTTCTACTCTGCTGCATCCTTGCTTATATGTGGTCATCGACCGGTATCGGGCGTTCACCCATCATCAGGATGTTTTTGTCATACAGTGTGATAACATAGACTTGTACAGAGCAAATTTAGTTGATACACTCAGTTGAGTGTTTGACAAAAACATCCTGATGATGGGCGAACGCTCGAAATCCGTCGATGATCACAAAAAGAAACAGTCTATCATGGAAAATATCTCTGATGTTTTCCAGCTTTGCGGAACCAACCACAACAGAAAGTAACACTTGACTCACTTTTAGAGGAAGACAGAAAAGGAACAAAATAAATATGGTGTGAAACACTCGCAAGACTTTTTCTTATTGCGTTTTTTTTCTTTCTTAAATTTAAGGCGCGTCAACATCTGTGGTCATTGGCGTCCGGAGCCTCCTCAGTGCACTGCCGGCCTCTGGACAGTGTTCTCTCGTTACAGACAACAATGTCCACCACCGGACAGTGAGCTGTACAGGGTTCTAGGAAGAAAAAAATCTAAGGGTAGCACAGTTGGACTCGAACCAGGGTCCTCCGCTTGGGAGTCCAGTACGCTAACCACTTAGCTATTCCCTTCCCTCTTATTGCTGTTAATTACTGTAATGGAATCGTTTGATGTGATTTCTGATATAGTAGATGTCTTGAAGAGGGCGGAAGTTAGTGCATCGAATTATTAATACGGATTTTATAAAAATAAACTGTATTTTAACAATAATTTTAACGTATAAATGGTAACTAATAACTAGCAAAATACTTAGTAATAAATAGAAGATAAATAAGTAATAAATTAGAATGATAAAATAAACGAACTAAGATGCACTACTAAAAGATAATAAGTTTAAATGAAACTGTGTATAGTCGCGTAAACTGCTGCTCGTGTATATGGACGTGCTCGTATCGTCGTATAAGATATAATGATCCTGTCGTTGTATATGATAGAGTTTATATATCGGTGTTGGCCACACTCACACCAAGACATCTGTCCTAGTGTGCGACCTTCGTAGTTTGCTGACCTTATTTAGGTCAGTGGCCAACCTTATCGGTGCTTGCTTTGATGTAAAGTATTGAAAAGGGCTTTGTTGTTTGTTTGGCCGGCATTGTCTTGAAGACGGCGGCCTGCTAGGTCGCTGGTTATAAATTGCTCTTTTATTACTGCCATCCTTTGTTAAGATAGCAGCTGGCTGGAACCACTTTGACATTGGTATGACTTTCCATGCCATTACAATTACAATTACAACATTCAATGCCAATATGCCCTGGCACCCACCAAAGGGAACTTCATTCATCCTGCCTAGGTCATTAAGTTTACCTAAACCATTTTATAGCTGATGACATAAGCGCTTAATGCCCTAATGGCTGCCTGGCTAACGGGAAGGATTACAATCTCCTGATTCCTATATCTCCTACCGAGGTTAAATTGAACGTATATTCCAATTGCATATATTTCCGCCTGGAAAATGCTGGGAAATCTACCCATGCGTTCCGAAAGCTTGATATCCTTGGCCCAACCATCCCGCCCAGTACCCTCGAGGGTCTAGTGCTGCCCTTAGATTTTTTTCTTCGTAAGAGCCTCTGCAACTCACTGCTCCGTGTTGGGCAGTTTTGTCTGTAACTTTAAGGTTATTAGTGTATTCAGAAGGCTACTTTAGAACTTTCAAGCACTTTCTCCTAAAAATCTATCGTGAGCTGCCATCTTTGTAACATATAGATTGGGGTGGAACTGTTGAAGAAAAGCTTTAAGGAAGTGGGTTGATATATTAATATATAATTTTATCATCCAGTTTTTTTTTTGGAATCACGTCAACAAAAACAGCGATGCTCTCATACTGTTATATGCTCTTGGCATCGTGATTTTTGGGCTATTCATGGCAAAATGTCCAATTTAAGCCGGAATTGCTATATAAATATTGTGAAACAAGCTCTTGGGAATAAATACAGATAAAGTGGAAGTCATGCTCTTCCATAAAGGGCGGAAAGCTAAGGAAAAATGAGGAAGCTTTTATACGTAAATAAAGAAAGTAAAAAGAAATTTATCTAGTTAGGGAATCCAAGTATTTAGACGTTATTTTCATATCTAGTGAGAAGTTAAATAAAATAGGTTACTATAGACATGGCAGAGCGTCAACTTGATATCAATTACATTTATAACTGCAATTACAATAGTTGTTTGAGTCGTGAACTGAGAACACCCGAAGGTATATGTAAACCAGATGCGGGTAAAAGATATTTTACAGGAAAAATAGCATAGACGCGAGAGGAAATTCATCCTTTAATTAGATGATAAGAAGCACAGATGATGGAGACTCGTAGGAGTTAAAGATTTCAGCTAAGGGATGCATGTGAAAGTGTGTATATATGTTAAAAGAAAATATATTTAGCTGAAATCACTAGCAGTGAAGAACAATAATTGTAGCGAATTATCGCCAACAAATCAGAAGCGGTGATGTATAATGGAATCTTTATTCACTAAAACAGATGCAAAATACAGAGGAGGCGAGTTTCTTCACTATATCCGGCCAGAGAAGCAGTGAGCAAGAGAATGAAAGCTAACATAACAACGTGGAAAAATGTTGGTAGTAAGGACCCCAAAATAGGCTATTTGATTTTCATAGTAAAGACCGAATAACAGTTATATTAGATATATGTAATTACAGTTTATATAAAGAAAAATCTTTTTTAAGAGATTAATTATAGATTTACACTCTATGTAGTAAAACCTCCATGTTTTAAAGGGCCTAGCCATAAACAATCATATAGCGGCAATAGTAATTAGATTGAAATCCAAACAAGCAGTTTGAAGTGCTTTGTTATAGTTTAGTAAAATAATGTTGTGAAAATTAGCTAGTTCAAATAGTGTATTTTAGTGATGGGAATAGAGCCAGGTACTACAATCTAGATCAATGCAAACCAAGAGACAAAGGGCTAGAAACAGTTAAGGTAAAACAATAAAACTTCCTCCAGACATACCAGCATTATTTGAAGGGATTTGAACTATGAAGAGAAGACATTCTTTCAAAAACAGTCTGCACTCTGCCTGCTCTCTTAGAATCAGTGGTAGTTTAAGTTATAACATAAGAGTTTATTCCAACTAATTGCAGTAAATTAATAAGCATATTGCTGTGTTATTGAATGGCATTTAATATCTTTAAAGAATATATATCTTATTTTAATCTACCAGTGTTTTCTTAATTATTCTTATTACTTAAAACTTACAAACACAAGCTTTTTACAAAACCGCTCACGCTACAAGCTACCACTACACTACAAATACACCATCACCAATAACATTTCAATATATATTCAAATTCCGGGAGGTTCGGCCAAAACATTAAACACAAAATGAATTCCTATCAACGTTTCCACAAATTTATTATCTTATTCAAGGCAAAAAAATGTATTATGAATGAGTAGTGTGTAAGGTGTAATGTAAATGTGTATATACGTAGATAACTGCGCAATAGAAATAAAAATGAGTTTGCTCTATATATAGCGATATTGGCGAAATTTTTTGCAACTCCATTCGATCACAACTTAACTTTTCGAACACAAAATAAATGATCCGCAGCTGAAAAATGAATAAGACAATTGATTTTTAGAAAACAATCGGTATATTTCTAAACGATAGACTTTTTTGATTCAGCTGTTCTCCAAAGTTAAGGTTTTTTTTTTTTTGTATATTTATAAAAAACAAAAATAAGGATTGCGTTAATGTTTTTCTTCAAAATAATTTAAAAGCGTTTCTCTCTTTTTATCTTTCATTTTATTCCAAGTAATTATATTTTCACTGATAGTATTTTCGTTACTGTGTCAGTTTAATTTCTGAATTCTAAATCCTTCTTCCTATTGCATTAAAATTTGTTTCGCTTTGCTTATAATTAAATGAAGACTTTAATTATGTTATAAATTTATCAAGTTTTGTTAAATAGAGAAGTAATATGTTTTACATTTGTACAGTCTGTTATAAAAGAAACACTGCCAAATAATAATATTAATAATCATTTTAGTATGTTAGAGAAATAATTAAACTCAATTTTGAGTTTATTAAAGTTCTTTAGAGTTGTTTGAAAGTGAAAGTTTGTTCCACTTTTGATCCTTCTGTTCTATTAACTTGTTAAATATGCGCCGAGTTAGCAATAAAATGATATAGAATGGCCGGGGGTTGGTGGTAGAATTGAGCTTCACTATCTGTATGGGTGTAGTAAGAAGGCAAAATTTGATTAATGTTCACATATCGTGTCAGTGAGTATGTTCACACTTGTTTGACCCTGTATTAAGTTTGCTCTTTTCTTAGCTTTACAAGAAGTGACTCTCATCTTTATAACTCTTTTTGTGTGTGCGTGTGTGTGTATTTTTGTGTGCCCTTTTGTAAGTGTATAATACTCTAAAGACAAGACGCGGATATGGTATTTTACTTCGGATGGCACAAGATTAGGATCCAAAGTGTAAAAGGCAACTTGAAGGGGTTGGATTTGTAGGACAAGGATTGAAGTGAAAGAGATGATATCCTATGGCTTTCACTTCTCCTTCTATCAGACGAACAAGGAGTTTAGTCAGCTAAAAGTTTATTTCCCATTGAATTTTGTTCTTATAAGTTTTCACTAGGGGAAAATTCAGCCAACTAAGCGCAGCTGAACAAACGTTCTGTTTTCTCTAAAAGATTCACTTTTTTTTTTCTAATCATTGCATTCTTACCGACCGGTATATTACATTCTCAAACACATTTCATATATATTATTTATCTAGTACTGTATTCCTTTATTCCTGTTCGTAATTCAATACTTATTGAGAACATATTATATATTTGAAGAAATATATTTTTTTTTTAAATATTGAAATGGAGGATTTGTTTGTCAACTTTCTGCTAGTATTTATTACATACAGTAGTTTGCTGAGCTCAATAATTGCATTAGGTGCCGCAGCGAGATACCACCGGTAGGCCTTCAAGCCACATTACTAGATCCCGTCACGCACAGTATAATGAATTGGCGAATGAGGTTAAATTTCGAAGCGAATCTCCCACCTAGAAACTGGTCTGTAGCGGTAGGAGAAATTGAATAAAAAATATGATCACCTGAAAGCTTAACATCAGCCTAAGATAAACTATCACAAGCTAGCTAACCCACCATAAGAACAAACAAGAGTTCTAACTAGCCATATTATTCTTCAGGCGACTCATATCAGTCATCATTCTACATACATATTTACACTATCTGCCCCCTCTAAATTGGAATCTGGTATTGCCAGAGTAAAGTCGGATGTAAATTCTATATCCTTAATTGGTCAAAGTCACACACATTTCATTTAATATTTCTAAAACCAAAGCAATGATTATTGGAAGTAATAGATATATAGGTGCAATTAATTTGGACTTAATCCCGAAAATTAATGTGAATAATGTAATTATACCTTATGGTGTGACTGCAAAATGTTTGGAATTTACAATTTCTAATACCTTGTCTTGGAATAGCCATGTTAGAAAGTTTTGCAAATCATTGTATCAGTTGAAACTCCATAAAAACATGCTACCTATACCTCTTCGTAAATAGCTCATTAGTATATTAATATTTCCTTATTTTGATTATTTGATTATAGTTTATTATTTATAGGGTATTATTTTTTTGATTTGATTATAGCAAATGTATTACATATCTCTCCAAAAAGTATAGAGATATGTTTGGGGAACGGAACTA
This sequence comes from Triatoma infestans, assembly GCA_011037195.1. Taxonomy (NCBI): domain Eukaryota; kingdom Metazoa; phylum Arthropoda; class Insecta; order Hemiptera; family Reduviidae; genus Triatoma; species Triatoma infestans. Next base: position 27,033 of record JAAEAF010003042.1, read on the forward strand.
TGAAGTGCATGGTCTATGGTTCGGTGCTCGGGGGACTATTCCAAAGAAAACGGTGGAATTCTGGGACGAGGTCGGTATAGACCCGAATATATTGCCGAGGCTAACGGAGGAGATTATTATAGACTCTCTAGCCATCATTGACCACCACATCTACAGTTAGACTTAGCGCACACACGTCTGTTGTCGAAAAGTGGAAAACAGTAACAAAACAAAATTATCTGTTTCATGATTTAATCTGTGTAATAATGTATTGTTTCCTCTTTCTTTGTTTATGTCAGTTCGATTGATTGGTAAGCTGTGTGTTAGCAACTTGACATTTTCGAGCAGCCCCACTTACAATTCTTTACGAATAAAGTGTTTCTCTCTCTAGTTTATAATGATCTAACCTCTGAAATGAATTGAAAATTACAAAGATCACTTAACTCTCCTGCATCCGGTTTATATTAAATATTAGAAAACACATTACTATAGTTGAAACTGACTTAATGTTGAGTACCGCAGAAGGTATTTTACTGGCAATTTTATGTATCAATTGTTCAAATTACAAACACCAAAATATCTGGTGAATATGTTTTCAATAAAAGCTGCACTAGACTTACAAACTACAAGGACTGTTGACTGTAGACTTTACATACAACCTTACAGGACTGCTACTTATCATAATTCTTTTAACGTTACAGCTAGTGGACTATGGAGCGACTTACTACTGACATGACAAACAAGAAAACATTTTTTTAGTTTTTAAATTTTATTTTTATCATTATTTATTTGTAAACTTTAGAGGAAATTATTAAGTTTTTATAAATTGTTATTATTATTATTATTTCTATTATCTTCATTATTAGTATTCATTTTAATTTTAAACCTGTATGTGGTTACTGTAAATAGTTTTATTGTAATATTAATGTAAATAATTGGTGGAAATTTATTTTACTTTAATTAGATCAGAGTGATTATTGTATTTATTTCGAGATGTAAATTTTTTTTTTTGCCCTTAAGGGACATAGGTCCCAGGGTATAATAAAATTATCTTTCTTCTTTCTTTTCTTTACATCATGCTAACCCTACGCTCGGTCACTCTACCTTTTTTATATATAGTAAACAAATCCTTAAATATAAATTATGAGTAAAGTTCGTATTCGTATCTTGGATTTGAGAGATTATGAGAATTGAGTTAGATTTACTAACAGGGAATGAAGTGAAGGTAATGAATGGTAAATGACATGAAAACCCACTACTGGATTTACAGTCACTACTTACATCTGAGATAGTGTATGTAGAAGTGTTGAGAGTAGCCGAACTCAAGCGCTGTTTGCTGTCAGACTCTTTGATGCCTTGGGTAAGCACTTTTTTGTTTGTGATTTGACAACTTGTTGTTTATTATTTGGAAGTCTGATTGGAGATTGACTCAAGCAACAAATTTTGTGGGTTTTTTTGTTTCTTTTTAATACGCAGTCAATACTGTGAATTAATGGATGCAGCTAGACTCAGATGCGCAGTATATTATATCCGTGGTTGAGCGGTAGACATTGACAACATGTAGACATCAATAAAAACTGATTAAAACTGAAAAACGGATTAAAAAACTAATACCATATTTTATGTTTGTGAGTGTGCAGTGTATGTATATGTGTGCGCTCGTGTTGCGCTTGGGTGTGTGTGTGTGTGACAGAGAGAGAGAGAGAGAGAGTTGGAGATAAAGAGAGGAACAGATTAATGAAAAATCGCATTCATTACTGATATTCCATGCGTATTATTCAAAGATCAAAGTTTTTTCCACCATAGCTTGTGTTGTCGACTGGATTCGGCTATTTCCGGCTATGATTGGTTTACTAATAATAATAAATGAAACTAATACCAGAACAGTATAAATAATTTTTTATAAAGCATAAACATTCTAATAATTATAATTATGTATTTAGCAATATTACTTAATCATAAAACTCTCATTCTGCTTCATCTTTACCTCCGTTTCATGACGTTAGTAAATTGCGAATACACTCACGATCAGTTCCACGAGGTACGATCGTGGGCAAGTTACTGTTGTACCAAGTATGGATATTGGCTTCAACTTCCAAAGTTCCATATACTTGAATTCCAGCCTAGGTTGGGGAATCTTGAAACTGTAAATTAGTAGCTTCCATATCCGTTAAGACATATTTCAATTGATCTGTCTAATTTAAGATTTGGTTCATTTGAAAAGCGTTTTCAAAGAGATTTGCCTAAATTACCTAGCATTAATCTATATTTCAGAAATTTATACTGAAAATTTTTCATATTTGGTGCTGGCCATTAATTTTCTAAATCTACAGATATGTATGTTCCTCTTCATTTTCTTCCTTTTTGCAGATTCCTTAGGATTCCAACATAGTTCGTTCATAAAAATAATTTCTATTTATGTGTATTTATTATTTATATTTTTTAATTGTTTAATGATACCGCTATCCTGTCTACCAATAATGATACCGTAATAGCCCATAAAAATCTGCAAACCCACCTCTTCTCCCTAGAAAAATGATTTAAAAAAATGAGTCATTAAACTTAATGAAAACAAGTCCCAAAACATTACCTTCCCTTTTCGTCGCATTACTCTTCCCCCAGTCTACTACAACTTAATTCCCTTACCAGTGGTCAAGGTTGCTCGCTATCTTAGGCTTTACTTAGACCGAAGACCTACCTGGAATTTTCATACACGACTTAAAAAAATAGTATTAAACAGACGCTTTCGACTACTTAAAAGACTCCTGGACAATAGACTCTCAATAAACTCTGGATCTAAACTCTCTCTCTCTCTAGACAACAAAAGACTAATTTATACATCTTTTTTAAAGCTTATCTGGGCGTATGGGATAGAACTATGGGGTTCAACCAAACGCTCAAATCTCCAAAGTCTTCAAACCCTACAATCCAGAATCCTCCGTAACATGGTATATACTGCTTTTTACGTTTCCAACCAAACCATACACACTGGCCTTAATATACCGTTCATTGGACAACTCGCCCAAACGCGTTACAGGAAATCCCATATTAACCTACAGTCTCCTACAAATCCTTTAGTTTAACACCTGTCATCCCGAACACTTTCTAATAACCCTTCTAGACGTCTTAAAGGACGAGACAATGGCCTCGTGATCTCCTCTCAAGTGAGGAGAGTGAATACTATTTGTTGATGTGATTGTTGACGACAAATAAAAAACGCTTCACAGTTTATTGATTGAAACACATAAAAATATATATAAATATAAAAGATTATTTCAAGAACACACACACACATGTTTTAAAAGGAAAAATTAAAAAAAAAATATGTAAATATCGATGGCTAACTTAGTATTTTGTAGACTGGTGTCACCAGTATTTCTGTAGTGTTACCATTGGGTAGGTTCTCCACTCATTATGTATTTATGTTTTTGTAATAATTGTTACTTATAGCGCTGTCGCGCTGATTGTACGATAAATAAAGATTAAAAAAAAAACATTGTCTAATATAAGACTAGGCCGCAAAAGCAGTAAATACATTATATAAAAAAGTATACAGTAAATTAAAAAGTAAGGGGAATTAAAAAGGGAAGGGATTAGTAGCTCGGTGGTAGCGCGCTGAATTAATCCCAGGTTCGAGTCCAGCTGTACTGCCCTTAGATTTTTTTCTTCCTAGGAGCCTCTCCATTCACGGAGCTCACTATCCGGTCTGTGTTGTTTGTAACGATAGAACAAGGTCTGGAGGCCGGCAGTACACTGAGAAGTCTTCGGGCGCCAATGACTATAGATTTTGACTTGCCTTAAATTAAAAAAAAGAAAAGAAAAAAGAAAAAGAAGTAGAATATCTATTTATTTATTTATTTACATCTGTTTAATCAGTAGACATACAGAGGGAAGTTGGCCTATGCGTACGATACAAAAGCGTACACAGAAAAAAAAATAAAAAAAAATAAAAAATCAGTAAATAAAAATCAAAAAGCAATTGAAAAAGAAAAAAGAGACTAATTTAGTAAACATAAGACACAAAGCTATATACTATACACTATAAAACACAAAGCCTTAGATAATAATAGAAATCAGAATCCTTTGATATGAACTATAAATTGAAAGTAATTAAAGAACATTAAAATAAATGATAAAATGAAGATAGATGTATGGAAATACAATAGTAAAATATATAACTAAAAAATGTTTCTAATTGTATGAAATAAAATAATAAACTTAATTTAAAAGTTTCCTTATTTTAAAAGCACTAATGCATTAAAGTAAATATCAATTAATTTATTATCTGGCTCTGGTTAGTAGTTTAATAAATCTTTCATATTTGTTCTCAATATTGGAGATGTATTTGTTTATAAATTTATTTCTTGAATTACTGAATGCTGGGCAAATGGCAATAAAGTGGGCTAAATCATCTATTTCATTTAAACAACAAAATTTGCCAGTGTTAGTTACTACTATCAAATTTATAGTTGTATTTGTTTAAATAAATAAAGCAATTTTTCTTACTGGCTAATCGTAATTGTAATAACAGTCTCAGTTTGTTAATGTGAACATTAAAATTAAAACAGAATTCATCAGAATTTAGACTGCTAATATTTCTGTATATCACACTATAGCGACTATTTAATACATTATCAATATCTCTACAAAATACGAGATTATTTTTAAAGGACTCTAATAAATTTGTATAATTATCTTTAATTAATTGTATATCCTGAGACTTCCAAATATGTCCTGCTCCAATTGGGCTTAGGTATTTTTGGAGTTCGAAGACCCAGTTAGTTGGCATTCTGTAGTTGCTCAAATCCAATAATCTACTATAGCATAACTTAGGGAGACGGGATTCCGACATTTCGAGTAGAAATTGCCACCAATTTAACATTCTCTGAAATATCTTAAATTGTGAGTGGAACCTATCCGTTTCAAGCCTAACAAAAGCATCAGGAGTACATTTTGGAAGGTGTAATAAAAGCTTTAAAAAATCTCAGTTGCCCTCTTTCTATAATATGGCTGTAAGCAGATTCCCAAATTTCTGACAAATATAATGATACACTTTCTGCTATTGAATCGTAAATATTTATTTTAGTATTCCAGTTATCACTTTTACTAGAACTCAGTAAAGATATAACAGTTGATGTAGCTGTAGCATTTCGGGCAAGAAAATATTCAGTTGCTTTCAAGAATTTGGCAGAGGAAGAAAATGGGACACCCAAATAAGTGAAACTATTGCAGTACTCAATAGAGTGAGGTCGATAGATTAGACGCTACAAATTCGAAAAATGACCACCTTTAGGCAATACCATAGCAAATGTTTTATTTGTGTTAGGGCTTAAATTGTAGAATACCTATTTGGAAATTTAGCAGTCTCGTATACTAAGTTTCAAGCAAGAACTGTGAGAAAGTTTTCATTGGAGAAACCTCTCAGTACTGTGATGGATGCAAGAAAGTATATCTATTTTATTTAAAGAAAATAATCAAAATTATGAGAAAATACAAGCTCGTTTGTAAAAAGGGTAACCCAGGTAGAAGAGTACAGTTACTGGAAAAGTTCATGAACTTTGATGGCATTGTTCTGCCCCCTTCTTCTCACAGGGGAGGAATTGAACGAATAATTAGAAGACATTTTTTCAAAAGGAGTTTTGTTGTAGACACCAAGGAGAACACATCAGGACTGTGCCAGTTTTAAGTTATAACATAAGAGCTTATTCCAATTAAATTCAGTAAATTAATTAATATTGCTGTGTTATTGAATAACATTTAAATATCTTTAAAGAATATATTTAATTTAATCTGCCAGCGTTTTCTTAATTATTCTTATTACTTCTCTCTTAAACATATATACTTACAAGCCTTTTTACTAAACCGCTCGTGCTACTACAAACATACAACGCAACATCACAATAACATTTCAGTACTTTGAAAAGGGAATGTATCAACATGAATATGGTATAAAAAAAATTAGAGAAAATAATAAGATAGGTAGCACAGCCCTAACCTAACATACATTTGATTTCTCTAACATAAAGATTTTCAAACTTATTCCAAAAATAGACTTTTTTAAAGAGATAATATACATTTCAAGTGAAATAAAAAGGTTGATGTAGCTAACCTGATTTTTGCATATACAAATCTTATAAAACAATGGATTATTATTATTACAATAGTAATTTTGTATTTGTAATATTTAACATTAAAATTATAGATTTAATCTTTCATATTGCAATAGATATAATCTGTGCAATTGACCAGTATAACCTGTACAATAATTATGGGCATAAACATCAGTTTACCTTTTGTTATCGTTTGAAAAACTGTTCTCACACCCAAGCCAATACAAAAAAATCTGGTGTGAAACACTCACACAACTTTCTCTTACTCCAGTTCTCAAAATGATAATTGACAAATTTTATAGTTTGTGTACCAAATTTAATGAAATTCGTCGAAAACTGAAAAAACTGTTCAGTAAAAACGCACTTCCGGTTTACTAATTTCTTGAAACTCGGAATTTCAGCCATCTATTTATTTCTAACTAATTATGGTTGGATGATAGAATTGTATAATCAACTAGGATAGCACTTTGATGAAAATCTAACCCCCCTCCCCTAAAAGTGCCCTTAAAAGAATTTTCTCAGATAAATGTTTTAGATAAAAGTTGTAGATCTTTGCATGTTTAGTTTATATACGAAGTTTCAAAAAAATCTTCGGAGCCATTTTTGAGAAAATTGCGAAAAAGTGAATAAATCATTTAGTAAAGTGGTAAAGTAAACGCACTTCCGGTTATCCGATTTTTTTCAAACTCGGAATTTCAACAACATATTTAATTCTAATTAACATTATTAGATGACAGAATTGTGAAATAAACTGAAATAGCACTTTAGATGAAAACCTAACCCCACCCCTCCCCCAAAAGTGCCCTTCAGAGCATTTTCCCGGAGAAATGTTTCAAATAAAAGTTGTAGCTCTTTGTATGTGTGGTTGATGTTTCGAGTTTAAAGAAAATCGTCGGAGCCATTTTTGAGAAAATCGCAAAAAAGTAAAAAATCTAACTAGTAAAGTGGTACTTCCGGTTGAGGAATTTTGACAGATAACGTAGTGTCAGATCCCACGGTGATGCCTAAATGGAATATCAAGTTTTAACTTTCTACGGTTTTTCGTTTTTGAGCTATGCTGTTCACATACATACATACACACACACACGGACGGACACACACACACAGACCATTTGCTAAAAACCACTTTTTTGGACTCAGGGGACCTCAAAACGGATATTTCCGGTGAAAACTCGATATCGAAAATTTGACACGATTACAATACTTCCTCTTACTAGGAGTAAGAGAAAGTAAAAATCAACATATAAATATTTTGAGGTTGTAAAAATATAATTATCAAATATTTCCGTTACCTTGTGTCTAAATTGATGTTATTTGCATTCGTAAAAATATTAAGATCATAAAATATTTTAAAACAATCTCTGCCGATATATGCTAAAAAAATGGCCACTTGAAATGAATTGCTACTTTGCTTTAAGCCGTTTAACAAAATTAATATATTTTTTTTCTTTCGAAGAATATAGTTATCTATATGTACTACTTATATCATTAGTGCTGAAACTCAATAGTGCATCTCCGATTATAATCCGTTGTTACCATATCTGCTGGTATATTAATAAATATAGACTGTACGTATATTAATACATAGTAATATCATAGACTTGCACCAATCAAAATTCGGTCAGAATTCGCTTCTGTCTATTTTGCTAAAAAGGTAATATATCACAGACTTGTACAAGACAAAAATCATTAAAATTCAGACAAATTCATTTTTCCATTGTGTGCTTTAATGAATGAATGAATCATTTTTCTATGATTTTTCTGAATTTAAAAAAAATAATTAAATATAAATTCTTTTGTATATTTTTTTGCATTGCCCTGGCAAAATAAGGACGGTCTCAACTAATAATTTTTTTGAAAATTTCCTTATTTTTAGGTAAGGAGGAGGCATTTCGTGCAAGTTGCAGGGAAGAAATTAATACAGGATGAATGTAATATTCTATATATTCCAAAATATATTACGTAAATGCATCCAAGTGCAACATGATGGTTTTGGCCCATATTCGTTGTATGGAACTGCTTTATTTTGGACAATTTTTCGTAATTCAATTACGTAAGAGTGGTTCCGCGAAATTTCCAGTAGGGGGATTACTGAGCAAAACAGACTCGTTATCTTAATTCGCTGTATGAAATGAATGTCTTTTCTTAGTTATCAGTTATCAGGATATATGTAATTAACATTTGTTTCTAGTTAGTTGTTGGACATTAGAAGACAGTATGTCTTTCATTTAATCCTTTTTTTTCTTTGAAATTGTAATTTATTTATTATATCTGTAATCTTTATTCTTTGTTTCTTGTTAATATGTATTATCTAATTAACATTTTGTAAAATAAGTTTTGAATGTTTTACTCGTTTACTATTCAAGATTAGTTATAATATTTTACAATTAACGTTTATTATATCAAATAAATCTATCCGTCGCAGTCATTCTCACCTAAAAACGCCCATTTACTATTAATTTTATTTGGTTCTGGGGGGTGGCATCAATTCTCTTTCAGTTCTATTGTACGGTTTCTTCGACAATTAGTACGACAATTAAAGGCCAATTCGTTTTATCAACAATTCATATATTTATCGTTGAACGCAAAAGTTGTGAAGTTTTTTTTTCGTAAAAAGCTAGGAAAATGAAACTCTGAGGTTCGTCATTAGTTTAATTGTGATTTTATTAACTTTTCAAATTTGAAGTCTTTTTGAATTCATATTTTGAGAACTTTAAAATGTTAAGCGGCCCTCACAAGATCCAGTATTACTGCCAGTACTTATATTGTTAGTATTTCGTAAGTATTTTGAAATTCCCCTCATACGATCACTATTTATGTTAGTATTTAATATTGTTGTGATTGTCGTGAACTGTTAAGGATTTAATTCGTATATTTTTGCATCACCGCGTTTATCATAATATTTAAAGGAAATGGTAGGGATGTAGAAAACAAGAGGGGAGAAATGAGGCCCTTTTTATTGTATACTATGTCTGTTGGTAAACGTCTAAGAAGTGACATTAAGTTGTGAGAGCTCAATATTTAAAATAAACTACTTTTCATTCTTCAAAAAACAGTATCAGTTATTCCATACCGTTTTTTTATTATATTTAATAAAAATAAAATGGGCAATAAACAAAAGGCTTGTGTTGCCATTATATTATACTGTACGAGTTTGAAACGGAAGAAGCAAAAGAAACGCTGGATCAAACAATGGACAGCTCATCGGTAAAATACACCCATTTAAATTGTTAAGTTTTATAAACCACACATTTCCTGGCTATTACCGAAACTATTTCCCAATGAGCATTGATGTCTACAATGAACTTCTCAGGCTTTTAAAGCCTTTCATTGAAGTAAAGCTTCATACCCATTTCTTTTTTTTTGTTTCGATCCGAATACGTTTAACGTGATGGCCACAACTCTGACATTGACTTATAAGCTTCAATAAAGCTCTTTAATATTGATTTTCTTGTTTCTTCTTGTTCTTTCGGTCCGACTTCAGATGATATGGGCGACCCTCTTGGCGACAGCGACTGTAATTCCATGATGACTGCACTTGAAATACTGAATTACTGACATTATTGCACTCAGACAATCAGTATTTTTTACCAATATTTTTGCTTCGCTCCAATATTTTCAGGATCACGAAAGTATTATCACTATATTGATAGTGATAATGACTGATAAGCTTCAATAAAGCACTTTAATATTGATTTTCTTGTTCTTTCGGTCCGACTTCACATGATATGGGCGACCCTCTTGGCGACAGCGACTGTAATTCCATGATGACTGCACTTGAAATACTGAATTACTGACATTATTGCACTCAGACGATCAGTATTTTTGTTTACCAATATTTTGTTTATCACTATATTGATAGTGCGTCAGTATTTGCCCTCACATGATCAATAATATTGGCAATACATCGAAATACTGTCAATATTACTGATCGTGTGAGAGCCACTTTATATAGAAAGTTTTCATTGGGAATTGTCTCTTGCTACTTATGTATATAGTGCCCTTAATATGCGAGCAGCAAAACGAAAATAATAGAAACTTCGAATTTCATATTCTATTTGAGGATCTCCAGTGATATCGCGATGTGGAGGATCCGGAGAGTGTAAAATATTTTGAAGTTTTTTCGGAAGAAATAAATAAAAAAAAAATTTATAGAGACATTTTCCGAGGTAGCCTGCTTCATTTTGTGGTCATCGATCGGTTTCGGACGTTCGCCCATCTTCAGGATGCGTTTTTCATACAGAGTGACAATACAGACTTGCACAGAGCAAATTCAGTTTGCACACTCTAAGATTACAATCTTTCACACAAGAGTGTGTAAACTGAGTTTGCTCTATGCAAGTCTGTGTTGTCACACTGTCTGAAAATTGCATCCTGATGATGGGCAAACGCCCGAAACCACAAAATGAAGCAGGCTATCATGGAAAATGTCTCTGAGGCTTTCCAGCTCTGCGGAACCAACCACCTACTAAGTTTTTCAGTTTAGTTTAAATCAACATTGCGCTCTTATTGCGACATTCTTCCTTAGTATAGTTACTGCTTATTTATATTTGTCAATTCTGCTAATTTTCATACTTTTATACATATTTTATATTGATACTTTTATTTAAACAGAAATGATTAAGTAATCATTTCAGAATAAATTAAGTAATCTAGACGTGCAATTTGAACAAATTCACTAAACGATGATTCCTTCTTGTTTCATCAAATATTTTAAAAATTAGTAAAGTGCCCATAGTCCATGTTATTGTATTGACTAAACAATAGCCAAAAAGATTATAAAAATGTGCTAACATTAAGAATATATAAGTAGGCAATATAAAAGACGGGCGTATTATTAGAGAATAGCAATAATAGAAGAATGAAGTGCATGAAGGGGCAGCACATTTGTTAGATATAGTTTAAAAAAAGGATCTCTAACGGCATTCATGGGACATAAGAAGCAACATTAAGAGTTAATACTTTAAAAGGATAAATCTGTTGGTTTGAGACAGGAAGTGACCCTAGACCCATATATATCAGAGACAAGTCTAGAAAGAGAGTGTCGCAATAAAAGTATTATATGATTGCGTTCTTACTACCAAGAACCCCCTACCCGTCTCCTAACAAGTAAAAGGGGTACTTTTAGCTATAGCCGCTAGCAGCAACTTAGATAGGGGTCTCTGTAATAAACCTAGAGAACTCTCCGACCCCCCGCCTCCTCACCATAGTATCCTAAGGCCATTTAAAACCTCTCTTCTCCTCCCTATTCACGTTTCTACTTTACTCCACCATCTTTATCCATGGTCACCAAATCTTCCACCTGACCGCTACAAGGTTAAAGTAATACTGTAAGATTTAGGCCGTTCCTACTCGTTGTTCAAATCATCCCTTCTTAATTTAACTGAATCCCCTAGGCCAGAACCTAAAAGGATGCAGGACTGATATCTTTTACGGAACGTCGGATTAAGGGAGAATCTGATATCCTGGTGATCATTTACCCCTTAGGCAAGCAGGCAATACGTTGAAGGCAGGGAACTTATTAGTGTGTCAAATTAAGACAGAAATGATATTTTTAGTTTTTTAGTTGATTTAAAAGAACTTCAGTATAAATTTGGAGTAATTTTCACATTTCTTGAAATAAGATTGTCACTTGACATTAAAAAGAGATATTCTTGTTACTTTCCTTTACTGCTGTTAGAGCTAGTTGACAAATTTTGGTAATTGGGGTTCCACTGGTTTGAGATCTCATGCAAAATGATGTGCGAAAACCAGAAAATGGTCGATTACTACAAAATGAAGCCAGGAAAATATCTCTGATACTTTCCAGTATCAATTCCCAACCAAATATAATTATGCCGTTATAACCTTTACGATGATGTTGAAACAAAAGGTGCGGCCATCCAAGTATATTCAGATATCAGAAACATTTTCCGTGATAGCCTGCTTCTTTTTGTGGTTCAGTTCGACCGGTTTCGGGCGTTGGCCCATCATCAGAATGTTTTTTTGTTAAACAGTGTAATAACGTAGACTTGCAAGAGCAAATACAGTTGATACACTGAACTGTATCAAGTGTATCGACTGTATTTGCTCTGTGCAAGACTGTGTTATTACACTGTTTAACAAAAAACATCCTGATGATGTGCGAACGCCCAAAAGCTGTCGATGACCGTAAAAAGAAGCAGGTTATCACGGAAAATGTCTCTGATGCTTTCCAACTCTGCGGAACCAACTAGCACTACAACTATATTCAGATAAACAAGAATAATCCGTACCAACTCTTTTTTTTTATGTTATGAAAGTTCAACTGAAGCTTTAGTAAATATTGCAAATTTAATCATAATAAGTTAGAATTGTAATCGTTGCATTAAGACTAAGTCGTGTGAGTATTAATTTTAGAATTTAAGTGTTTTTATGAGTTTTTTATGACCAGTCTTAGCTGCGAGGCTAGCTGGAGTGAAGTGTGGAACGACTTCCTTAGATACTAATTATGGTCTTTATTATGCTGAAAGGAACATTCTAATTTCGTCTAATTAAGCTGTAATACTCCTCATTGATAAAATTATTGTACGGCACCTGAGGGAGTTCTTTTATTTCATTTGTTATACCCGCAAATAAAATATTTCTCATAAATATTTTATTTTCACCATATTGCTTTTAATTTAATTGAAAGGAACCCCCATGGAATCAACCGTGCCAATTTCACAATAAAATAAAGAAAGAAATCAAAGCCCCTTTTTGTTTAATTGAAACACAATAAAAGTGAATGAAATGTTACTTTAATTATAATGGTCTAGTTAAATGTACATGTACATTTAGCCAGTGTACCAGCAATAATAAGCACGATGTTATTTAATTCATTACTTTGTCTGATTCATACAATAAAATATTCAATATCATTCTGTCTAGACAACAGTTCACACTGTGCTAGCGGTAATAGTTAACAATCATGTGCGCTGAAGTGTCTCACTTACTATAATACATTTCATTATTATTTCAACAAGATAGCACAAACGTTTCACTTATTACGTACATATAATTTCTTACCATTCCAAGTCTTGAAACATTCATTAGCCAATTGCTTTTTTTTTTTTTTTTTTATCATAATGATCTCTTCCAGAGTACCGTAAATGCACATCTTGTTTGATTAGCTGTTTCAATTAGCACATACTGAAGTTGTTAGCACTACAAGAGCATGAGGATATTTTATTGCAGAGCTTTTCTAGTATAATGGATTTTTTGATCAAGTCTTTCGAATATTCTTGTAATGGATCGCCATGATAGATATCCCTGGGTTCAAGCCGCACTAAGGGCTTTGAGTAAGCCGTGGTGGAGTTCGAAATTAGTGGGAGAATGTAGGAGAAGGCTTAACGCTTTGGCTCGGAGGGGTAAGGTGCATCTCTATTGGATACCCGGACATGCGGGAATAGAGGGCAATGAGAGGGCGGATCGGCTGGCCAGGGAGGGATCGTCATTACCATTTTATGGTCCTGAACCAGCCCTGGCCGTTACAAAGACGTTTCGCGACAAACAGATTAGACTTTGGGAGACGAGAGCTTTGGAGAAACGCTGGGGGGACACGCAGGGGTGCCTCCAAGCTAAAAGATTTATTAAGGCAAGCAAGCAGGGAATCTCGGAGTATCTCCTGTCTCTTAGTAGGACGGGTTTGAGGACCTTGGTAGGAATAGTGACTGGACACACTTGGGTGCACAGTCACTTGTTTAACATAGGGAGGACGCGGAGTCCCATTTGTCAGAATTGTGATGACGGTGTTAGGGAAACGGTGTGTCACTACTTATGTCAGTGTCCCCGTTTCGCTGGAACTAGGTTTCGTATATTTGGGAGGACACCACTCTCGCAGGATTGCCTGGGCGAGTTGGAGTTTGGGGATATCTTGAGATATTGTAGATTAACCGGCAAGTTACCGGGGGAGATTAATTAAGGGGTTACGGGGGGTATCGGGGGGATAAGAGCCACATGTTGCCTTTCGGGCACCCGTTTTGATAATAATAATATCCCTGGGTTACATTGCCATGGTAGCAACCGATTGTAAGGCAGCGTCCACATGTTGCCCGTTACATGAGGCGTGACATGTCTCCCTATCACATATTCTGTCTGATCAATCTACCGATTGTATGTGAAGGAGAAGTTAAGGATTAGCATGAGATTTTGAGTTTTCACCTATAAGGGCGCTCGACCACAGCTCTGTCTTTCTCTCTCTCTCTCTCTCAGTTAATGCTAATTTAATTCTCATTTAACATTTTTTTCAACGGCCATCATTCAACAACTTTACATCAACAACCATCGCACACACACCGTCACTCTGCCAGTTAGTCGGTCGTTCTCTCTATTCACGCTACCATACTCTTCTCTAAGTTATCAAGTGTAAAGTTGTTGCAATTCTCATTACTAATCAGTTTATTCTTATTTAATATAATCACTGTTCATTAAGTCTAATTTATCTCTGTCCACCCATCAAAAACTTTCATTACATTCTTGAACACTTATTAGCATTCAAAAATGGTGATTAAACAAATGGATTCATACAATAAATTCTTCTGGGAACTTTATTTACCAGTCTTATGAGTGTAAGAATAATAAATTTATATCAGAATCAATATTACAAATAGCATTAACGAAAGAGAAGTAAGAATAGGTTGATGTACAAAAACGTTGCAGACACAAATTCGTTCCATATAAATAGTTTATTAATTTGTAGAAACACCAGTTGCTCGCCTTTTGCCGGATGAACAGATGGCTGCGCTACTGACAAAAGTATAAAGGAAGTGGGATTATTATTAGCATCCATCAACATGGTTTGAAACATTTTTTTTCTTTATTGAAAAAAATTCTTCTCAAATTCCAATCTTTTTCGCTTCACAAAATCAAAGAGCTCACGAAAGTTCACGAAATCTTGCTTTTATTGAAAGGCAACGATTATGAATTGAATTTGATTCATTCAGTCAGGTATTAAGCCTTTGATGCATATTTTGGTTTTTAGTTTTTAGTTTTTCTCTAAACAAATCGGGATTCAAAAAAATCCAAATAAAGGATTTTTATTTTAAGGGCAAATAAAAATAAGCATCTCAAAAATAATAAGGAAGGGTCGACAGCAAGATGGAATACAAATACGTATGCATTCTTCTTAACCAGTTTTTTTTTTGTAAATTTGACGTAACGGATAAAAGTTGTGACCAAATAGTAGATAAAAATATTTTCAAATAATATATTAATTGTTCAAATCATGTTTTAGACCATATGAACACTTTTGTAACGATCATAACTGCATACACTTACCTTAACGAACATAGATTTACTTGGGTAACACATGGGAGTTAGATTTTTATCGGCGATTTTTATCAATGCTATCGGTTCGGTGCTGTACGAGGCATGTCCAGTAAGTAAGTGTACTGAGGCTGTCACGGCCGGAGGGATTTTGTTTTCGACGTGTTGGCTACACTGTCGTGTAGCCTGATTCCTCCCTTCCGCAACGAGACCGATTCGAGGTCAGTACGTTGAGAACTGTCGACGCGACAATACGTTTCGTGAAAAATGTCAATCCAATCTCCCGCCAAGTGTGAAATACTTGTTGCCGGGCAAGAGTTTCTGAGACGCTACAAACTCCATGGAGATGAATTTCTCCGCTCCATCATTACTGGAGATGAAACTTGGGTTGCACACTACATACCTGAAACCAAAAGGCAGTCTCAACAGTGGCGTCACACCTCTTCACCCTCCGCCAAAAAGTTCAAAACCACAATTTCAGCCAAGAAAATCATGGCATCCGTGTTTTGGGACTGTCAAGGCATAATTTTAATTGAATATATGCCTCAAGGGGAGACCATCAACTCTGCAAGATACTGTGAGACCCTAAAAAATTGCGGAGGGCGATTCAGAACAAAAGGAGAGGCATGCTAACAAAGGGAGTCTGCCTGCTGCACGACAATGCCAGACCACACACGGCCAACGCCACGAAGGAACTGCTTGCCTCGTTTAAATGGGATGTCCTGAACCATCCCGCGCATTCCCCTGACCTAGCACCTTCAGATTACTATCTCTTTACCTCCCTGAAGCTGCACATGGGTGGAAAAAGGTTTTCAACCGACGAGGAGGTGAAGGGGAGGTGGAGAAGTGGACGAAGGGGTTGGCGGGAAACTACTTCGAGGAAGGCATCAAAAAATTAATACCCCGGTTCACCACCTGCATTGAGAGGAATGGTGACTATGTCGAAAAATAGCTTACATATGTACTAATGTAACCAGGTAATTTTTTTGTTCAAATAAAAATTTTTGTAACCTACAAAAATTCAGTACACTTACTTACTGGACATGCCTCGTAATTTTGTTTTTACTTTCTTTTACTCTTGGGTAAGTCGATGTATTGCGATTGGATCATATTTGTGAAACGGAGTTTAAATTTGGATGGTATCCTCAGTACAAAAAAACTGATTTTAGCGAATTGTTCGTGTATCTATTTAAGTGAAAAGAAATATATCTCAAAAATGAAAAATTGGAGGAAGCTCAAACTTATTACCTCCAAAATCCATTGACAAGAAGGTTTTCGAGCAAAATCCATTAATCAAAAGTTCGACTTTATTGAATTTTTTTTTTTTTCTCCAGTTTTCCGTTATTTTCTTCCACATTTTCTTAAACGACTCTAACGATTTTCTTTAGGCTTGGTATAGTATCTACAAAATGAATTGCTATCACTTAGCACCTTGTAGTGGTCTTAGTGAACCACTGAACCCCCACCACTCATCCACTCTAGCGGAGAGAAACAGCCCCTCTCGCACAGAGAGGAGAGGCTCGGCGAGTGTATATATATACGAGAGAGACAGTCAGAGAGTCATTCTGTTCAATTCAGTCTTACACGTCAGACATCATTCTGTTAATTCACACTCCGTACATATCGTTTAGCCACGTCAGTCTGTCAGTTCAGTTAGGTTCTAAACTCTAAAGTGTAAAGTCTTTGGTATACAGTCATATACATATATATATCAATTATATATCGTAAACCAAATCTTAAGGTGTTTATCTTTCATCATCAACAACCAACATCTCCTCGCAACACCCTTACACACCCTATATATATTTATGTATATTAGAAGTATCGATAGAATTCCTAATTTAAAGAATATCGATTAACCGGAAGTATAACTCTACAGAATAGTTTTTAAGTTGTTTGGAATTTTCGAAAACGTATGTATGATTTCTTTTAAACTTCGTATGCTGTACTCCAACTGTGGACTCTACGGCCCTCCGTCATTAACAGACCCCAAGCCTTCGCTTTTGCACAATTATAAACGTATCATTTAATTTAAAAACATTATAAAAAAAAAAATGATTTTGAATATTTTGCGAAATTTTATTTTATTTTTTTTTTTTTTAAGGCGTCTCAACATCTGAGGTCATTTGCGCCCGGAGCCTTCTCAGTGCACTGCCGGCCTCCGGACAGTGTTCTCCCGTTACAGACAACACTGTCCATCACCGGACAGTGAGCTGTAGGGGCTCCTAGGAAGAGAAAATCTAAGGGCAGCACGGCTGGATTCGAACCCGTGATCTCCGCGTTACTAGTCCAGCGCGCTACCACTGAGCTAATCCCTTCCCTTATTTTAGGCTATTAATTTGAAATGTTATGTGCATGCAGTTGGTTCAGTGTTTTTTGGTACGCTTTACTGGGGGCCACAATATAATCACTTCTGTACGTGCCAAGGTTAGTAGGTAGGTACTTAACTCCCCCACCACCTAGGAAAAAGTTATGTAGGATTCTAATTGGACTAATAATTTGAAATTGAAAGAAAATTTAACATTTTGTCTTTCATTAAAATTAACCTAATAATCTTTGTAAGGGTGTTGTGAGGAGATGCTTGGTTGTTTGATTTGATGAAAGATAAACACCTTAAGATTGGTTTAAGATATATAATTGATATATATATGTATATGACTGACTGCCAAGGACTTTACACTTTAGAGTTTAGAACTGAACTGAACTGACAGACTGACGTGGCTAAATGATATGTACGGAATGTGAATCAACAGAATGATGTCTGATGTGTAAGACTGAATTCAACAGAATGATCCTTGACTGTCTCTCTCTCATATATATATCCACTGGCCGAACCTCTCTTCTCTGTGCGAGAGGGGCTGTTTCTCTCCGCTAGAGTGGATGAGTGGTGGGGGTTCACTACCCCTGAATCAACAGAATGATGTCTGACGTGTAAGACTGAATTGAACAGAATGACTCTCTGACTGTCTCTCTCGTATATATTCACTCGCCGAGCCTCTCCTCTCTGTGCGAGAGGGGCTGTTTCTCTCCGCTAGAAAGGATGAGTGGTGGGGGTTCACTACCCTACATCTTTTAAGTAATGCCTAAAATCTTTCACTATAGAGTTCTTATATTTATATCTCCTTTCCTAGACTTTCTTTTCCTATACATTTGCCATTCTAACTGATGCTTTTTTTCCCCCCTTCTTGCTAAAGTACACTGTAGAATCTGGTCTCCCACACATTCTAAAATTGTCAACTTATAATTTTCATTGTTGAATATGTGGATGGGTCCGCAATGCGGGATAACATGTAGTATTTTATCCCGTCGTAGCATGCATATTTATTTTGTTCCTGAACGGTTTCGGATTTTCACCCATTGTCACGAGTAAATCTATCAATTTCGTGCAGAGAGTTCCCTTTCAACGCAATGTTTTCGTTTGAAAGGAACTCTCTGCACGAAATTGATAGATTTACTCTGACGATGGATGGAAATCCGAAACAAATATGCATGTTACTACGGATAAAATACCAGATATAATTTCATTTTTAACTGTAAAATTTCCTAAAATTCAACCTTATATCTCTTTCTACTTTCAGAACATTCTCGACAAACGAGTTCAACTTTACTGGGTGACCATTATTCTTCATTTCAATCAAAGTTAATCGCTGATAATTAAAAAAACTTGTGTATGTCAGTTGTACTTTTTGTTGCAACAAAATTGCAACTGTTGAAAAACTTAATAAATTATAATCGGCTGCCAGTTGCACAAACAATAAATAAATATTGTTGGTAATTTTTGTAGATTGTTGAAGTTATTTAATGATAATGTTATCGATGGAAGTAAGATAATGGTACGGTCTTAATGTAGACACCAGTTGTTGTGTTCAGCCTTATTGTTTGATGGTAACCTCTTATTTCCATCCAGCTAGTATAAGAAATGGAGAGTGCTGTTCCATTTGTGTTGCCTTCTGAACTCATTGTTTGTTATAAAAGAGAAGATTCAGCAAGCCTTCACTAATACAAACACTACTACTGTTGGGTATCTTCTTACACGTGTATATTGTTATTCTAATGTAAGATATCCCTTCTGCTTGCCTTATACACAACATTTCCATTGGTTACAGCCTTACAAGATGTCTTCCTTTTTTTTTACTTATTTCCTGTTTTCATAGTAAGCAATTCTACTAGGCACTGAATACTGACTTCTTAGTCCCTTTACGGTTTGGACTACATTTCGTACTATTACTCTTAACATGATTTACTACGTTTTAGTATAGTCGCTTTATACATCTTAAGCTAATCTAATTGAATATGATTAAAGAAGTACTTATTCTCTTGACTTTCTTCATTTCTTTCATTCGCCCTTTCAGATATTCCTGTTTTCCTCAGAATTACTTCCTTCCTTTGTATTAGTGTTATATTTCTTCTTTTGTTCTTGGTATTCGATAAAGTTAGCAGCTGCTCATGATATATTGATGGAGTAATTGAATGTGATAGATCTCCTTTCCATTTCTTTACTTTCAATATTCTCTGGTCTGATGTTTGATCATTCTTTCAAAGAACTTTGCATCTGCACATTTGATAAACGAAATATTTTATGCAAATCAACAGCTTCATTCCCACATATATTTCTTTGTTAATTTTTTTTTTTTTTTTTTAATATTAACCATCTTTGCATATTATTTTCGTTCTCTTCTGCTAGAGTAAGTGGTAACATGAAGCTGATGATTATGTCCATATGGTAATTCTCGATCTTTGATGGCGCTCCGAATTGCATATTTTTAGGTTACCTTTTTCTCATACTGTGTATACAGTTCAGTGGACGATCTTTAGGTTGCGATTTATGTGGTGATCCAAATCATTTTTTCTTTTGCAGTCCTTCGTGTTGAATGGCTGAATCAATTAAATGTAATCAATTAGTCATCATTTTGCAAGGTGAAATCTTTTAAAAATCTTATTATTATATTATTTTTTAATTTAAGGCGCATCAACATCTGTGGTCATTAACGCACGGAGCCTTCTCTTGTAGATAAATTAGTAAAAATATTATTATTATTATTTTTTTTGTAAGTAAATTATCAATTCTAATAAACAGTAAATATGAATAACCAAAATTATGGATATTCCGTTGTTACAATTTAGTAAGACAAATAGATAGAGGAGCAAGTTAAGGTTATCTAATTTGCATCTTCATAGTGCGTTCCCTTAAAATACTAGTACAAGTTGGCTGGTGTATTTAGTGAGTGCTAATTGGAGAATTTGTATCTTGTCACAAAGGTAGATTAGTTAGCCAGTCCGGTTGTCTTGACAACCAGTATTGTATAACTGCGGCAGGCTACTAAATAGAAGAGCCTATTGACCGCAACAAACATCTCAATACCATTCCAATACCTGCTTTCTACATAATACATTCACTGTACACATTGTGTACAGCCGTTTACCTATCTGCAAGTGTATTACATAATTGATATTATCAAAACATTCTGTTCTATTCTTAATTAATTCCCTTAATTAAATCTATTTAATAATTTATTTAATACATTAATTTTACTTCCCTGCATCATTAAACAGTAATAATTTGTAAAAGCATTAAAATTGAATGGCGCAATAGATCAATAACACAGAAATAAAGCTTCTCCTTTTAGCAGTTTAATGAATTTAAAAAATCTGATCTGTTTTTCAAATTTGAAACAATTATCTCTTGGGCATATCGGGGTTGAAAGAAAGTTTCTGAAAGTATTTCAACCCCATTAGGTTTGGATGTTAATTTTAGGATAAGTACTTTATAGGGTGTTCAGGAACATTTTTAAAAGTATTGCACGCCCAATTAGCTTGTACATTAAATAGCCTCCTTATAAAAAATTATATAACTAATTAGTCATTTTACTAAAAATTTAGATATAATGCAATAAAAGAATAAAAAAATTTTTTTTGGTTTTGCCTAATTATAGAAACTCCAGTAGATAAGGGATGGCACAAATTATTCCACACTCCTCCTCGTCGACTGGTTGGATAATATAAGAAGGGGATCATTGTGGAGAGTATCACCATGATCTAGGGCTCCACCTTCCTTGCTGGGTAACGTACCGAATGTGGATGCAGTATATGTGGAAGTAGAATAAACATGTGCCATCCCAGCTCGTGTGGCCACGGATCGAAAAGGAAGTAATGAGTAAGAGGCGCTAATGGCCAAGGCAGTCGATGCGCCTCCCCAAAATATCTCTTGGGTTATTCATAGTGAACAAGACAAGCCTGGGTGCCAAGCTAAAACACTGTGAACATGTGAACGTATATATATATATTTATTTGGATAATGTTTTTGACACAAACAAATGAAGATACTAACAATATATAAGAAAGCTTATGAAACAAAAAATATCTGGTGTGAAACACTCACACAACTTTCTCTTACTCCAGTTCTCAAAATTATAATTGACAAATTTAATGAAATTTGTCGAAAACTGAAAAAACTATTCAGTAAAAGCGCACTTCCGGTTTACTGATTAACTTCAAACTCGGAATTTTTGCCATCTATTTATTTCTAATTATTTCATTTGGATGATAGAGTTGTATAATCAAGTATGATACCACTTTATAGGAAGCTGTAACCCTACCCCTCTCCTAAAAGTGCCCTTAAATGAATCTTTCCAGAGAAATGTTTTATATAAAAATTGTAGATCTTTGTATGTTTAGTTTATATGTGTAGTTTCAAGGAAATCGTCGGGGCCATTTTTGAGAAAATCGCGAAAAAGTGAAAAAAATCATTTAGTAAAGTGGTAAAACAGAAGCACTTCCGGTTATCCGATTTTCCTCAAATTCGGAATTTCAACAACATATTTAGTTCTAATTAACATTATTTAAATGATCGAATTGTGTAATAAACTGAAATAGCACTTTAGAGGTTAACCTAATCCCACCTCTCCCCCAAAAGTGCCCTTTAATGAATTTTCCCAGAGAAATGTTTCAAACAAAAGTTGTAGCCCCTTGTATATGTAGTTGATGTAACAAGTTTAAAGAAAATCGTTGGAGCCATTTTTGAGAAAAACGCAAAAAAGTAAAAAAAAAAAAAACTAGTAAAGTGGTACTTCCGGTTGAGGAATTTTGACAGATAACGCACAGTCAGATTGCATGGTGATACCTAAACGGAATATTTCAGCTTTCTACGGTTTTTCGTTTTTGAGCAAGGCTGTTCACATACACACACAGACCATTTGCTAAAAACCACTTTGAAGGGCTCAGGGACCTCAAAACGGATATTTCCGGTGAAAACTCAATATCGAAAATTTGACACGATTACAATACTTCCTCTTACTAGGAGTAAGAGAAAGTAATTAATGTCATGATCTACTGAGTTTGAGAAATTAATTTAATAAATACGTTCATTATAGGATGCTAAAGAGTTGTATTGTATGTCGCGTAATATTAGTCTTATTTATAAAGTATTCATTTGTTTAAGGGGTTGTTGCAGTTTAATTATGATTTAAAGACGTAGTTGATGAGTAAGTCTTACGGGTATGTATTTTTACTTTTTCTAACTGCTGTTAAAGGAAGTATTGCGATCGTGCCCGATTTTCGAAATTGATTTTTTCACCGGAAATACACGTTTTTAGGTTGCCTGAATCCAAAAGAAGTGGTTTTTATGAAATGGTCTGAATGTATATATATATGTGTGTAAAAAGAATATCTCAAAAACGAAGACGAATTGCATAAAGCTCAAACATGATATTCCATTTAGACACTACCACCGCATTAGGGCTCGAAGATTTCTGACAAAATCCATCAACCGGAAGTGACCATTTTACTGAATGGTTTATTTCAGTTTTTCTCGAAAATAGCTTCAACGATTTTCTTTAACCATGATATAATCAACTACACATACTAAAGAGCTACAACTTTTATTTTGAACATTTCTCTGGAAAAATTCATTTAAGGGTATTTTGGAGGACGGGGTGGGGTTATGGTACCCGCTAGCCTGCTATACAATTCTGCCAACTAAATAATGTTACTTAGAATTATATAAGTTGCCAAAATTCCTAGTTGAAAAAAATTGGTTGAGCAGAAGTGCGACTATTACTGAGTAGGTTTTTTAGGTTTTTTGTGATTTTATTCATAAAAAATGCCGACGGTATTTAAAACACTAATAAGAATTGTAAATGTGAAGAAAATTTTCCATTTCCCAGTAAGAGTTAGTCGTGTGAGTGTTTCACATCAGATTTTTTACTTTAGTAAGAGCAAGTAAAATTTGCCAGTTTGTGAAATTTAGTTTTCACCGGAAATACAAAATTTTGAGGTCCCCTGAGTCAGAAAATGTGAGATATAAGTGTGGTGTGCGTTTTTGGGCATGTATGTGAATAGAATATCTCAAAAACGAAAAGTTGCCAGAACCTCAAACTTGGTATTCCTTTTAGGTTCTACTATCGCATCAGATACGAAGATTTTGGGCAATATCCATTAACCGGAAGTGCGACTTTACTAGTGCTTTTTTTTAAAGTTTTTTTTTGTGATTTTCTCGCAAACTTTTACTTTTGAAAATTTTCCCGGAAAAATTCATTTAAGCGCACTTTTGGGAGAGGAGTGGGCTTTTGGCTTTTTTCTAAAGTGCAAATTCAGTTTATTACACAATTCTATCTTCTAAATAATATTAATTTGAATTGAATATATTGTCGAAATTCCGAGTTTGAAGAAAATCCGATGACCGGAAGTGTATTTTTACTCCAAAGTATTTTTTAGTTTTCTGCTATTTTCTCTAAAATGGCTCCAACGATTTTTTTTTTTAAACAAAGTATATGAACTATAAATATAATTTGCAACATTTCTCCGGTTAAAGTCATTTATGGGGGCTTTGGTAGGAGGGGTGGGGATATGTTTTCCTCTAAAGCGCTATCTTATTTAATTATACAATTCTGCCATCTAACAATATTAATTAGAAATAAATAGATTGTAAAAATTTCGACTTTTAAGAAAATTAGCAAACCGGAAGTGCGTTTTAACTGAACAGTTTTTTTAGTTTTTGCAATTTTCTTTATCAAAACACGACGAATTTTATTAAATTTGGTTCACCAATGTGAATATAAAGATCACTTGTGTGAATTTTTTGAGGCTAACATATTCTCTAGCAGCGCAGTGTGTGGGCAAATCTAAAACTCGAGTATGTAAAAGTGGTCCTCTTCTCTCTTGTCGTATGAGTGTTTTAGAACAAATTATACTTGAAAGCGTTTTTCTTCAAAACATCTCCAAGGGTTTTTTTAAAACAGTGTACTAACTAACTAACACACTCACTGTACTAACTCGCAAACGCATACACAGGAATTTTATAATATATTTAAGGTGTGTTCAAAAAATAACGGGAATTTTGAAATTTCGCGGGTTATATTAGTCCGATTGATACGATTTTTTTCGTTGTTGTGTTGGTAAACATGTCTTAAAATGAATCTATACATTATGAGCTATATTGGATAACAGCTGTTACATATCAGCTGTTAAAAGGATAACACGTGTTTTGTTACAGTCGGCGATTTTTCATTTGTATGAATCATGGATTAGAGATTTTGCATTAAATTTTGCTATAAAAATGGAATAAAGTGGAACAAAGTTTTAGAAATGTTAAATATTACTTTTGGTGAACCTACTATGAGTAAAACAAGGGTTTACGAATGGTATAAGCGTTTTCAAGATAGCCATGAAGACGTTGAAGATGACGAGCGTACGGGTCGTCCTAGTAGTTCAATAACCGATGAAAACGTGGAAAAAGTGAAAGAAATGATTATGAACGATCGCCGAATCACAATTAGAGAAGTTGCTGAAGATGTTGGCATAACAATTGGCTCATGTCATGCAATTTTTTCATCTGTTTTGGTAATGAAACGAGTGGCAGCAAAACTTGTTCCAAAAGTGTTGAATTTCGAGCAAAAACAGCGGATGAATAGAAGTTGCTAAGGAATCGGTAAATCAAGTCAACTATGGTACAGAACTATTGAAACGTGTCATAACAGGTGATGAAACATGGGTTTATGGTTATGATATCGAAACTAAGGCTCAATCGTCCCAGTGGAGGCATTCTGGATCGTCAAGACCGAAAAAAGCTCGACAAGTTCGGTCAAATGTATGCTCACTGTGCTCTTCGATTTTAATGGC
Organism: Triatoma infestans; assembly: GCA_011037195.1. Classification (NCBI taxonomy): domain Eukaryota; kingdom Metazoa; phylum Arthropoda; class Insecta; order Hemiptera; family Reduviidae; genus Triatoma; species Triatoma infestans. The sequence continues at coordinate 52,502 of JAAEAF010003042.1, forward strand.
ATAGTGCACCATGAGTTTTTGCCACAAGGGCAAACTATCAATAAGCAATACTAATTGCAAGTTCAACGCCGTTTGCGCGAAGCAATCCGAAGAAAACGCCCGGATTTGTGGCAAAATAATTCATGGCTTTTGCATGACAATAATGCACCTGCTCACACATCGTTGCTTGTTCGTGAATGTTTGGCAAAAAACAATACTGTAATGATGCCCCAGCCTCTCCATATTCGCCAGACATGTCCCCATGTGACTTTTTTCTGTTCCCAAAAATAAAGAGAACCTTGAAGGGCCGTCGTTTTTGAAGCATAGATGAGATTAAAAGAGCTCAAAGCTATCCCAAAGATCGAGTTCCAGAAGTGTTTTGGGGATTGGAAGAAGCGCTGGCATAAGTGTATAATATCTAATGGGGACTGTTTTGAAGGGGATAACATTGATGTAGACGAATAATTAAAATTCTTTCAAAAAAAAGTTCCGTTATTTTTTGAACAATATATATATATATATAGAGAGAGAGAGAGAGAGAGAGAATTTATGGTTACCTACATTTGTGAGAATCATATAAATAAATAAAATAATGCAATTTGAGAGTTGTTCCATTCTCGACATAAATAGTGAACAAAATTAACGTCACAGACAGACAAAATTAGGTACCACATAATATTCCTACTTATATAGAATTCCTAGTGTAACGTACTAGACTATAAATAAGGCACACCGTATGTATATAGAACTTCCGTTTAACTTCTTGTATTTGACGTAAATCAATTTAAAAGTTTTCTCCCCATTGCTTTAACTATATCATTAGTAAAGTTTAGTATATAAAATCTGTTTTTGATTATTTTATTTACTTCTGAAAGTTAATTTATTATTGTAGTATATTAATTAATTTTATTTAATTTTTAAATTTTATTATTATAATTATTTATTTGCTAGAGATAATTTTGTTATGTTGTCAATATATTTCAACAAATGTAGATAGATAGATAGATAGATTCTACCGGGGGAAATGGCTATTCAGCCTACGCCACCGCGACACCCCAAGGATCTATTGTGGCACCCCCCTAGTTGGAGACCCTCCCCCTATCCTGTCCTTAACCGGACTGTGGAATTGGGGGGGGGCTCCCAGGTGGTCAATCAGAGCACCTGCCATCAGAGCACCCTCTCGAGTCCTGCTTGCCTTAAAAGACTTAATAGGTCCGAGAGAGGGCCCTGGCTGAGGCTTGTTGGCACCAGCTTCTCTTTACCAAAGAGGCGGTACCTTAGCCAGACCAGCCCCTCGCACTGACATACCACATGCAGTGCCGTCTCCTCTTCTTCCTGACAAAACCTACACAGGCTATCCGTTGCCAGGCCCATGCGATGCATGTGCTTATTTAGTCTACAATGGCCAGTGAGAGTGCCAACTGCTATCCTTATGGCCACCCGGCCTAGTTGGAGTAATTCTGCAGTTAGCTTAGGCGAGTAGCTATGGATAAACTTTTTCGCCTGCCTCTGGCCTGGAGTTTTGACCCACCATTCCCTTGATCGGTCCTGCATCCATAGCTTAATGGATGCACTCCTGAGGCATCTTGAGACACCGCAGAACGGCTCCGGCCCGATAAGCGCTCTCATTGAACCCTCCCGGGCCAGGCGGTCCGCCGCCTCATTGCCTCTGTGACCCGAGTGCCCAGGTACCCAAACCAGGAAGACCTTATTATGGCTACTAATTTCCTTGAGTGCACCTAGGCAGTCCCACACCAGCCTTGAGCTGATCTCCCACGAGTCAATTGCCCGCAGAGCAGCCTGGCTATCCGAATAAATGACGACTCTGGAGTTATACACTCCCCGTCTTCTTATTTCGGCGGCGCAGATAATAATCGCTACTAGCTCCGCCTGAAAGACCGTAGCTTCCCAGGCTCACCGAGATATTACATCTCGGACGATCCCCGAACACGCCGGCTCCCACTCCATCTTCCGTCTTAGACCCATCCGTGTACCACATAGATTCGCCTGTAATTGGCGGCCCATTCTTCCATGCTCCTCTGTCTAATATCAAGACTTTGAAGGGTTTTTGGAAGTCATACCTCAACAAATGTAACTGATATGATTGTTAATTATATTATATATATAAAAGTGTAGTTATAAATTATAAACATATTAAATTATATAAAGCAAATTAGTTATTTAATTGCAATTTGTACGTTCATTACTATATATATAAAAGTAAATTCTATAATTTCCTAATTTGAAAAAAAAATCTGGATTAAAAAACTCAAACAATTTTCTCTTACATAATTACATAATTAAAAATATCAACTTTTTTCAAACTTATTATTCTTACTAGATGTATAGTTAGTTTCTTCAACGTTACAACAATCGGAAAATCTAAACTTATTAGAATTTCCTCATACTTTTGTAAGGAAAGCACAGTAACATTTACCCCCCTCTGAAAGCCCCCTTAAATGAATTTTTCGGAAAATAGTTCAATAAAAAATGATAGGCCTCTGTCTCAGAGACATTTTCCGTGGTAGCCTGCTTCATTTTGTGGTCATCGAGCGGTTTCGGGCGTTTGCCCATCTTCAGGATGCGTTTTCCAGGCAGTGTGACAACACAGACTTGCACAGAGCGTAGTTAGTTTACACACTGACTATATTTAAAACTAAACTCTTAAACTAGGTCATGGGGGTATGGTCAGCTGGGTGGGAAAACACGTGTTTGGGTTGTTAAAGGGCAAATTTTCCTTACAATGGAAACAACACGTGGGGTCTAATTTTTAATCTCTGTTGTTGGAGGGAGATTTACTTTAAAATTACTAATCAAAATAAAATATAAAATATTTTGATTAAGTATTTTGATTAGTTAATTTTAAAGTAAATCTCCCTCCAACAACAGAGTTTAAAAATTAGACCCCCACGTGTTGTTTCCATTGTAAGAAAATTTGCCCTTTAACAACCCAAACACGTGTTTTCCCACCCAGCTGACCATACCCCTTGGCCTAGTTTAAGAGTTTAGTTTTAAATACAGTCAGTGTGTAAACTAACCTCGCTCAGTGTAGGTCTGTGTTGTCACACTGTCTGAAAAACGCATCTGAAGATGGGCGAACGCCCGAAACCGGTCGATGACCACAAAATGAAGCAAGGCTACCACGGAAAATGTCTCTGATACTTTCCAGCTCTGCGGAACCAACCACCACAACAATGATAGGCCTCTGTATTTATATTTATAGAAAACCACTTTTAAATTGAAAAAAAAAAAAAAAAACTTTTCAGTCAAACCGTACTTCTGGTGAACGATTTTTTTTTATTATTTCAAACTCGAAATTTTAGCAACATAATTAATTCTAATTAATATTATTTAGATCGTCTAATAAACCAAATAATACTTTAGGGGAAAGCGAAACTAGATTCCCTCTCTCTAAAAGCTCGCAAAAAAGTAAAAAAAACATTCAGTAAAGTGGTACTTCCGGTTGAGAAATTTTGACAGATGACCCACTGTCAGATGCCATGGTGATACCTAAACGGAATATCAAGTTTCAACTTCTACGGTTTTTCGTTTTTGAGCTATGCTGTTCACACACACACACACACACACACACCCACACACACACACACACACACACCATTTGCTAAAAACCACTTTTTTGGACTCAGGGGACCTCAAAACGGATATTTCCGGTGAAAACTCTTTATCGAAAATTTGACTCGATTACAATACTTCCTCTTTACTACAGGAGCAAGAGAAAGTAAAAAAGAATAAATAAATAAAATTATTTATTGCTAAATTTAATAATTCTTTTTTTTTTAAATAAAACTAGAAGCTGCAAGATTCCGTTAATAATTTGGTTGACTAAGCTGAGTTTAAAGCTGATCAGACAAAATTCTGAGAGGCGACCGGTTTTTTTTTTTTTTCTTCTGCTGCATGAAAGTATTGAAATTTTACAAAATGAGTGCTCACCTGTAATATGTACATGTTTTTTGAGGTTTCCTGAATAAGAACGTAACATTTCTAGCGTGAAGTCTATATTTATGTGTGTGTGTAATAAAATGAACGAAAAATCTTAATAAGTTCCATCCTTGATATGACATTTAGCTGTCACCGTCACACCTAACAGGAAGGACTCAGTCGCACCCAAAGTATGATTATATCGATTTTTTTTTCCTTCAGTTTTCGCGATTTTCTCTAAAATCGCCCAAACTGGGAATTTTGTATGCTATCCACATACATAGGCTGTATGCCTATCATTTTTCAGAAAATATAGTATTCCTTGAAATATTTAACGCTAACCTTTTCTCTAAACTTTCACTTCTGTCCAATCTATGATTGCACCTTAATCTATAATATTATGATTAAAAATATAATACTAAAAATATTTTTAGAATTCTAAACAATGAAAAAAATCAATTAAAAGCGTTTTTTGGAATTTCATCGAAAGTGGCTCCAACAATTTTCTGTACTTGGATTCAGACTTAATTGAGATGTAGTTTATCTTTAAAATATACAATCAGTATTTCTGGGCTTAATTACAGTGGTGCCCTGCGATCTGCATGCCAAATTTGTAGCTAACTGGTCCACTTTTTTTTGTGAGACATGTCTAGAAAATTTAGGTATTTTTTTTCCCCCTCCAGATTTTGATAATCCAATTTTTATTTTCTCTAAATAGTGTTAAAGGAAATACTGCGATCGTGCCAGATTTTCGAAATTGAGTTTTCACCGGAAATACATGTTCTGAGATCCACTGACTCCAAAAAAATGGTTTTAAGAAAATGATCTATGTGTATGTGTGTGTGTGTGTGTGTGTGTGTGTTGATGTGTGTGAAAAGAATATCTCAAAAACGAAAAGTTTTAGGTAGCTCCGTTTAGGTATCACCACCGCATCAGAAAAGTACATTTCGGGTAAAATCCATCAACCGGAAGTGCCACTTTACTGAATGTTTTTGGTGATTTTCTCGAAAACGGTTCCAATGATTTTCTTTAAACTTGATATATCAACTACACGTACAAAGCGATATAACTTTTCTTTGAAACATTTTTCTGGGAAGATTCATTTAAGGGGACTTTTGGGGGTGGGGGATGGTGTTACGATTTTCTCTGAAGTGCTTGGTGGGGTTATGTTTTCCTTTAAAGTACTTATTTCAGTTCAACACTGTGCTATACAATACTATCATCTAAATAATATTAATTAGTATTAAATATGTTGTCAAAAATCTCGAGTTTGAAGAAAATTAGATGACCGGAAGTTGCTTTTTTACTGAAATGTATTTTTCAGTTTTTTATGATTTTCTCCATAAAATTTCCGACTGTTTTAAATACTAATAAGAATTGTAAGTGTGAGAAAAATTTGCCATTTCTCAAAAAGATAAAGTCGTGTGAGTGTTTCACTCCAGATTTTTATATTGGTAGTTAGAAATCTGCTTGTAAAGATTGTTCGTATAAGCAACACATTGAAATTGATCAAAACTTTATTTCCGGTCTCCCTGCTATGTAGAACTTGAACGAAATATGAAGTTTTCGATTTTTTTTATTTTAGTTTCTTTTTTTATTTTATTTTAGTTTTAGTTTTTTTTTATTTTATTTTAGTTTTTTAATTTTCTGCGATTTTGCTTTTTTGTGTGGTACTGAATACCCACACACATACACATAGCGGGTTTGCTGTAGCATTAATGAGCATGGACTTATAACTGGAGGACCCTCAGTTCTAGTCTCGCATATAACTCCTAAATTTATATTAGTTTAAAAAATGTTAAAATTTAGTGCTTCCGCTGTCGTCCAAGACATCTAATTTAAATAATTGGAACGTTAAACCCGCCTGAAAAAATAGGCAGTTACTTTACTTTACTCAGTGTGTTTCCGATGAAATCTCTGTATCACAAACTTGACACGATTGTAAATACTTACCTCTTAAAAGCAGTAAAAATCACAGTTTTTATATTTGTTTATAGTTCATATGAGTTGGTATATTCTAAAATTAATCTTGAACTATATTGACTAATAAAAGATATCCTAAGTTATATTTTGAAATAATGAGTGGGATTTGCCCAGCTTAGTCTGTCTTTGAAGTATAACTGGTTTCCCGAAGTTGCTGCATTGCTTAGGAGTATTGATTACAAACATCTCTTTAAATGGGAGATTATAAATCCTTTAAAGCAACATATATCTAATACATTAAACACATTTTGACAGTAATTAAAAAATATAGATTTGTATAGACAGCAGTTTTCAAATTTCAGTACGCATTACAAAGTAATTTATAATATATAGAAGAAACGCAAGGCCATCTGCTACAAAACTTCCCTTTTAAATTCATTTTGTTAATAGCGCAACTCAGAACCCCATGCGAATATTACCCAAAGTGCGCCGTTAATTCGATAACTTACAAAATAGATTGCATAAAGACCGTAATGTTTGCCGCACCAAAAATGATTTGTTTCATATTTCGTTTATTTGTTCATTTTACGCTCCTATCAGGTCTTAGGTGACCGGATAATACAGACTACATTGGCCAAAATGGTTATTAAACCCACTAGTGATCAATGTCAAATCTTTTTCCTAGTGTATTAAAATTACGTTCATTTGTTTTAAAAGAATCTTGAAGAGAACATTATTTTTGTTTTAATTACCATTAATTACATTATTTTGTTTTAATTTATTATAATTTATACATGGATGAATACTGTTTTATTTATTTAGTTCTTTCTAATTATAGTTAAAATTATCTTCTTATCGACAGTGCTTTATTAATTATTATTCTATTATTTCTTTGTAAATTTCTGTTGTTCATATGCGAGTATGTAAGGGGAGGGTGGGGCTTGTGTTACAGAGGCATGTTGCTACAGTGTAATTTTTAAAAAAATCGGCTGAGAGAAGCACTTCTAAAGCGGCCTCTACATGGTCAATAATATTGTCAAGTATTGTCAATATCAGTATGTCATTATCAGTATTGACAATATAACCATCAATACTCGAGCTAACCAGTTTCAATATTTCATTACCTTACACGATCAATATTATTGTCAATACTTTTGTCAATAACTGTGCTCATTAGTTACTACTTCTGCCACTAGGAGAGCGAATTTACTGTTTGTACTCGTTATTTTGTTGGCTTTTTTTACCTTAAAAACTGAATAATCGTACAAAAGCTTGCGTAGCCATTATTTTGGCGTTTGTCACTACTCATAAAGTCCTTTAACCTATTATAATAGTATCGCTTTTGTTTTGTACAGGTTAGTTTCAACGTTGTATAAAACTATTGAACTGAGTATTGATGGAAATATTGGCGCCGCCCCTACACGGTCAATAATATTGTCAGTATTGATACACGAAAATCAGAAAATCTGAATTTCATCAATACTCTTGTCAATACCGACCATCAATACAATTTTTTCACCTTACATGGTCAATATTATTGTCAATACTCTAAAGTATTGTCAATATTATTGACCGTGTAGAGGCCGCTTAAGTGGTCAAATTTGAGAGATATGCGAGTGCTGTTTGTTGTAACCAGTAAGATTCTGTTGCACATGGCGGCTTTGTGTGAGTTTCCTCGAAATATCATAGTGAAAGCTACATTTTATTATTGCAACTGAAAGCTGTGTTCTTACAACTATTAAAAGTAAGGCTTTCATACTTAGGCTGTTTATTCATACATCCTTAAAAATAATTTCAATCCAATAAGATTGCGCTAGTATTCTTTAACCTATGTCTTTACGGATTAATTAGTGAAATAGCGTCAGTGGGGTTAGTTGTTACTACACTTGGTTGGAGCCTCTTGTTACAGGCAAACCAAAAGAAAATAAGCCAAAAGAAATTAAGCCAAAAACAAGAAAAACGAGAAAGTAGGCAATTCAAACAAAAAGAAAATCTGTTGTCTCCAAAGCTGCGAACAAGAATCAAAAAAATAATTTGCCATCATCAAGTTCCGGCGAAGAAGATGAGGACTGGCTATGCCTAAAATGTCTAAAACCATAGTCGCAGTCAAAAGGTGGAGAAAATTGGGTTGAATGCATGCAGTGGAAAAGATGGGCCCAATTAAAATGTGTTAAAAATGACCCTAGATATATTTGCCACAATTGTAACTCCGACTTAAAGATGAGTAGTTACAGCGAATAGAAAGAGAATGAATGTTCAAGCATTTAAATTTGTAATAATCCATGTTTAGATCATAATCAAGCTGCTATTATTATTAAAATAAAGATCTGATAATTTGTTTATTGAACCTTATTTCAGTTTTATTTCCTTAAAATAAACACCCAAACATGTATTTTATACATTGTAACATCTTATCCCCCGCAAGTAACAACAAGCCCCCACCGAAAGGCACATTGTTACAGTATGCGCATTTTAATAGTATTTGAATTTTTTTAAATGTTACTTCATTTTGAAAAATATCAAAAAAATATTTAATTAGTAGAAATAAATGAGGCAACAAATCAGCAATTTTCAATGCAACATACAACAATAATTAAAAAATATAAACTGAAATTTGTAATAACAAGCCCCATCCTCCCCTATTAAACGGAACTCCTTTTGTATTTGGTTTATTCTATAAACAAACAAATTGATTTGATTTGATATTTGGTTGTAGTAATTTCTTGAAATTTCTACAGGTATAACAATACTTTATTAGATAAAGTTAAGGCTAGGTTTAGGTATAATTGAATTATAAATTGTGATTCTTCCCTTCGATTCCATTTACTTAATCACCCTCTAGAGATATCAGAGTTTGTTATAATTCTTGAAGTAGTATATATCGGGACCATAGATTTTTTTTTTCTCTGTAAAGTCCTCTTCATTGTAGTTGTAGTCCCTGTAGGGCTTTACCAAGTAAATAAGTTTTGCTACAGTCCCATTCTACATGGTTATCAATCCTAACTCTACTTCAAGGACAAACATCGTCGTATCCTGGGTTCTGGTGATCTGTTGTAACGTTGAAATAGGCAGAGAGAGGTGTGTGTGGGCGGTAAAAAAAAAAAATGATTTCCATATTTAAACCGAAACCATCTCTCCTCTTTCTTCGAAAACCCCCCAGCAGTCTGACATACAGTATATAAAAGATAAGCTGTTGAATTAACATTTTATTACTGGCAGACATTTTGGTTAACGGCTTATTGTTATTGAAGTTCACTCTATTTTCTCTGAGATTAAAGCACGGGGGGGAAAAAATGAATTTATATGTAAATGAAATCTAGCTCAGTTAATAACCGAATTAAAAAAATTTTTTTTTGTTGAAGTTAAAAAAAAAACAGTAAAACAAGGGAAAAAAACTGTGATTTTTTTAGGTGGCCTTTCGTTTTTTGTTTTTCATGGATAATCTGTGACCTAGCAAGCCTTTTGGTCTTCAATTAAGTATGCGGAAATCGTTTTTCATTGTATTTTTTCTACAAGGAGAGAATATGTATGGTTTTTCTTTTCTTTCACTATTATTCTTAGCACGGATGTATTTTTATTTTAGTTTAGTATTTGTTCATGTTACTTATTTCCGAATTATGCTCTCTTTTATTTGAGTTCCTTTAAAATAGTTTTATTGCATCAATATGTGCTTAAATAAGGGGCAATACAGAAGTGAAAAGATTGTGCATCCAAAGCCAAATGGAATTCTAATGCAATATTACTTTTGTATTTCTCTTGAATATTGATTAACTTTTTATCTTTGTCTATGCCTGCCTAGCAAGAGGAGCAATCATGTCAGACTTCTAAAATTTAGTTTCTACAGGAAATACATGCTGATATACAGGGTGTCCCATTTAAACCGGCCACTTTTAAAATAACTCTTAAACGAAGAAAGATATCTAAAAAAGTGAACATAACGTTTTTTGAAGTATTTGCCATCTAGTTTATGATGGTGTTAATGTTATTTGATTTTATTGCCGCCTTATATCTGAAATAGGTGACAGAAAGTGACGATTTCCTTTTGACCCCCACTTTTTACTACTGGATTGAAACTACTAAAAAAAATGAAGAAGAATGCCGTTAATATTACTTCAATATTTGAAACCGTTGCCAAGATATTCAATCATAAAGATCAAATTTTTGTCTTTTTACTTTCTCTTACTCCTAGTAAGAGGAAGTATTGTAATCGTGTCAAATTTTCGATATCGTGTTTACACCGGAAATATCCGTTTTGAGGTTCCCTGAGTCCAAAAAAGTGTTTTTTTTAGCAAATGGTGTGTGTGTGTGTGTGTGTGTGTATGTGTATGTATGTGAACAGCATAGCTCAAAAACGAAAAACCGTAGAAAGTTGAAATTTGATATTACGTTTAGGTATCACCATGGGATCTGACGGTGCGTTATTTGTCAAAATTCCTCAACCGGAAGTACCATCAAAAAATGGCTCCGACGATTTTCATTAAACTTGGTATATCAACTAAACATACAAAGGGCCACAACTTTTATTTGAAACATTTCTCCGGAAAAATTCATTTAAAGGCACTTCTGGGGGAGGGGTGGGGTTAGGTTTTCATCTTGACTGCTATTTCAATTTTAGACAATTCTGTCATCTAAATACGAATTAATTAAAATTAAATATGTTGTTGAAATTCCGAGTTTGAAAAAAATCGGATAACCGGAAGTGCGTTTGTTTTAACATTTTACTAAATGATTTTTCACTTTTTCGCGATTTTCTTGAAACTTTGTATATAAACTAAACATGCAAAGATCTACATCTTTTATTAAAAACATTTCTCTGGTAAAATTCATTTAAGGGTACTTTTAGGGGAGGCGTGGGGTTACAGCTTCCCCTAAAGTGGTATCATAGTTGATTATATAATTCTATCATCCAAACAAAATTAATTAGACATAAATAGATGGCCAAAATTCTAAGTTTTAAGAAAATTAGTAAACCGGTAGTGCGCATTTACTGAAAAGTTTTGTCTGTTTTCGACGAATTTCGTTATATTTGGTACACAAACTATATCATTTGTCAATTATAATTTTGAGAACAGAAGTAAGAGAAAGTTGTGTGAGTGTTTCACACCAGATTTCAGATTTTTTTTATTATTTCTTTGTTTCATAAACTGAAATTAAAAGCGGATTTTCTTATGAATATCTGATAAATAAGAGAGTTCAAATGCTCACAACACTTAAAACCTATTTTAGAACCATAAGGAACTTAAAAATCAGGTAAAACATCATTAAAACATAACAGTATTCCAGTTTATTTACAAAAAATCTATAAAAAAAATATTTCCTATTTATTCAAAATGACCTCCTCGGCTTAACCGGCACAAGCGCAGTCGCTGCCCAACAGCTGGGAGGCCAGCTTACCGGTCAGATACATATCATAAGCAATATTTTTGCTCAGACTGATATAGCATTATTCTCTCAGTCCTGGAAAGGTTCTCGAAGAATGTTCTCTTGGCATACTAATCATTTTTTTTGCTCTTCTTGGAGAGGCTAAACGCTTGTTCAAGTTTTCTGTCCCCAGTTTGCTGCCAGTTTCTTGACAGATTTTCAGCCATCTCGTAGCCCTCTACGCCAATTTAGATAAAGTAGTTTGTTATTTCCGAGGCATTTCCAAACAATTTTCTAACAGTTGGCTCTATAGCTCGGTACTTCGACAGCTGGCACCTCATGTCCAGCTGGATATCATGTCTAGCACCTCAAGGGTTTTACAAACAATTGAAGTCAAGTCATGTTTCCTGCCACCATGTATATATAGTAGATGCAAGCCTACACTCACTGCTTTGCAATCTTATATAATGTTCAAAAAATTCCCAAATTACAGAATTCAGTAGTTAGATATAAATTTCGTAGAATCCAGCTTTGCCGGAATTGCTCTGGAAAGCCAATAAATACACCTAAGCACACCAATTTTTCCATTATTGTTGATAAGTATGTTAGAAAAAGATAAATCAATATTTAGGGGATCCTAAAAATGTACAGAAAACAATCTTTTTTATTTATATAGTTAAAAGGCACGTGAATACGTAGATTTGAAATTTCCAATCTAAGGGTAAATATACCCTCAGGGATAACATTTGCACTTCTCAAAGGTTCTCAAAGGACATCTTAGCTATCTCTGCTGCACATTAATGCAAATTTTGAACCTGTTAATTGAACATTCACATGGCTTGTGAATTAGCATTTTCATTGCGTCAGTAGGGGATTAAATCAAATCACTATCATCAAGTTTCTAGTTACCTGAACATGATATTTAGTTTAGTAATTGCTGAAGTTTCCCCAATTGATGAACTTGTTGATTTCATAAAACTGATGTATATTAGTGAATAACTTAAGAAACCCTAAATGGAACTTTGTGAATTTTAAGGGTGAGGTTTCAAACTTTTATTGAAAGTGGTAGCTCTTAGGTAATCAGACTTCATATCAGTTAATAGACTGTTTGTTGAACCATAATATTTAAGAGGTAATTTTATAACCTGTTAATCCTTTTGCATAAGTAATAGCCTTCCCCAATGTCCTACCACGAAAAAATGTTAATGTTTTGCACACAACTTTCGTAAAAATTATTCTACCAAAAAAATGTAAATTATAATTCTATACGATTATTAATTGAAGATAATTATATAATGTACTCTGATCAGTATCTGACGTAAAATCGTTTCAAAAATAAGCATTATCTACCCTTTAGTTTAGCCGCGATTGGTTTATAATTTCAGGTGTGGAATTTCGGAAGAGCTTATCAGATAGGATTTGTAAGATAAGGAACTGCTTTAATAAATAAATATTTTTGGTTATAAATCTTATTTTACACTAAATTATTAATCATAACAGTCATAAGAATCATAAAGACCCAATAAGTCTGTGATTATTTTAACTGTAACATCATCATAATCCATTTTACCAAGTTTTATTGTCTTTATATTTAGCGTTTATAAGGTAGATGATTTATTTTAGTTGTGGCGAATGCCTTTAGAAAAATGTTATATATTATTATGGGGGTACTAATACATAATGAATTATTATAATCTGATAATGTAATTAATATTATCTTACGTTGTATTTTAATTATTAATAATACATTATTAAACTAACCAATTGTACAAAAACATTAGCACACTGTATAATTACATTTAATGTATAATTACATGTAAAAATATAATTACATTTCTAAATCTTATCTAAAATTAAAAAAAAGGAAAAAAAAATTAAAATAGAGAGAATTTTTTTATTGCCAATTATGCTACGTAAATATGGAAACAGACCCATGATGCTCTATCGACAAATGCCAGAATTATCTCTTTATAATTAAATGATTACCCATTATTGATTTATTTTATTGAAAGCTCAATGTAAAATTTAGCATAAGATCAAAGAATAATATCTACAGGTATAGTACATAACGTCCTGAAAAGTGTACAGGAAAATGCGGACGCCTAAAATGGCTTTCCAGAACATTATATACTTCTTACACTTCATATGGCAAGAAATCATGAAAGTTGCGCATCAACAGCAAAGTTAGATCCAGCCAGCTGAGCGGAACCACTTGGAGAGGAATCGAGTGAAAACGAAGGATGACGAATGAGAGTCCGTCCCCTATGAGACCATAGACAAGAAGAAGAAGAAGAAACTTCAAAAACTATAGGGAGGAAAAAACTTGGTTATCCGTGGAGAATGAAAAGAGGAAGAGCCAGAATAATATGTAAGATTAGTGCTCCTGATAAATTCCCTTTAGATTCGGAATTTTCTACAATATAATTTGTTGCGCTTAATATTAAGTAAAGATTGTGGAATTGAATGATATAGTGAAATGGAACGCAAGGGGATTAGCTTAGCCTAATGTCTTAACTGTCACAGAAAGATTAGTATGCCTTTCATATCGTTAAGTTGGTTCAAATAAAAATGATAGAACATGCAAGAGAATAACTCGAAGTTGTTGCTAAAAAACTAATTCCAATTCAAACTTTCAGTTGACGGACTTTGACTGAAACCTATTGTCGGTGAGTTTGATCCGAATACTTGAGACCAGTTAGCGGATTTCGTACCAGATTTCGGCTTTTTTTCAATGCTTCTTAAATTCCTCAGTTTTCCAATTGATAAAGTTATTCATTTTTTTCTGAAAACACAAATTTTTTCTAAGAAGTATATCAAAACAATAATGAAATGTTTGTGTATTGTCCAATACGGTTTAAAAATTTACAAATGTGGACACTAAGGTTTCAGTCAAAATCCATTATCCTGAAATCGCGACTTTAATGAAGTTTATTTATTTTTTTTTCCAGTTTTTTTTTTTGTTGAATAGACTAGATAATGAGTCCACTGCAAAGTTTACCCACAGAGCAGGCGGTTTTTAAAAATGGGAAGATCTCTTCTTTAAAACCCTAATTAAGGCCAATTAAAGAGTAAAAATTTCAAATTTAAAGAATATTTGACAGTTAGAATAATTGCGAGAAGAGAAAGCTGTAAGAGTGTTTCTCACTAGATTTTTACGTTTTATGTAATGTTTACACTCATTTTAATGAAAGAAGTGAGATTATTCAATGAACGATTTCTACTAAACTCATTCCCCACATTAAAGACGTTTTCAAATTCTATATCGTTTATAGCTCGACAACTTAGTTGTGACACCTAAGCTGCTATTAAGCTCCGCCCATTGCCAAAGCTTACTAGCAGACGTGACGTCCGCATTAACTCCGCCCACAAGTTTCACAACTAAGTTGCCGAGCTATAGATACTCTTTTTTTCAGCAATAAGAGCATTGTGTTTCATAAGTATATGTATTCTTCATAGGATTTGATGCGTCCATTGCTGCCATAATTTGTGTGATATTTCGCAATATCTAGAAATAGAAATTAACAGAACTTGTTATTGTTTACATTTCAACTGAAACGCTTTATAATCCTGATCCGATTGTCGCGTGACAGAGAATTATGAAGGCAATAAAACTTTACATTTTACATCTTAGTATCATTCCTCCTTCGTTCTACTATTAATTGCAATTTAAAGAATAAACAGAGTTTTTTTTTTATATTTTTGTTTTAATCCCTTTAAAGTGAATAATAAAACTTTTACAAGTTTATAATAAAGTAGTGTTGGTTAGTTTAAGTTTGCATACGTTGTAAAGTACGTACTTTTAATTTCTTGCTCTTTATTATTAATTACTGCTGAAATTACTGCATAATACTGATTATTTTTTTTTTTATGATCATATTCTATACTCTCATTTTTACTTTTTATGGTTGAGCAGATAGTTTTATCCAATGTTACTTCTATTTAGGAATTTTATTACTTTCTCTTACTGCTAGTAAGAGGAAGTATTGTGTAATCGTGTCAAATTTTCGATATCGAGTTTTCACCCGGAAATAACCGTTTTGAGGTCCCCTGAGTCCAAAAAAGTGGTTTTTAGCAAATGGTCTGTGTGTGTGTGTGTGTGTGTGTGTGGTGTGTGTGTGTGTGTGTGGTGTGTGTGTGTGTATGTATGTGAACAGCATAGCTCAAAACGAAAAATCGTAGAAAGTTGAAATTTGATATTCCGTTTAGAGGTCACCATGGGATCTGACTGTACGTTATCTGTAAAAATTCCTCAACCGGAAGTACCACTTTACTAGTTGGATTTTTTACTTTTTTGCGATTTTCTCAAAAATGGCTCCGACGATTTTCTTTAAACTTTAAACATCAACCACACATACAAAGAGCTACAACTTTTATTAGAAACATTTCTCCGGGAAAATGCATTGAAGGGCACTTTTGGGGAGGGGTGGGGTTAGGTTTCCATCTAAAGTGCTATTTCAGTTTATTAGACAATTCTGCCATCTAAATAATGTTAATTAGAATTAAATATGTTGTTGAAATTCTGAGTTTGAAAAAATCGGATAACCGGAAGTGCGTTTACTTTACCACTTTACTAAATGATTTATTCACTTTTTCGCAATTTTCTCAAAAATGGCTTTGACGATTTTTTTGAAACTTCGTATATAAACTAAAGATGCAAAGATCTACAACTTTTATCTAAAACATTTCTCTGGGAAATTTCTTTTAAGAGCACTTTTAGGGGAGGGGTGGGGTTAGATTTTCATCAAAGTGGTATCCTAGTTCATTATACAATTCTATCATCCAAACATAATTAGTTAGAAATAAATAGATGGCTGAAATTCCGAGTTTCAAGAAAATTAGTAAACCGGAAGTGCGCTTTTACTGAACAGTTTTTTCAGTTTTCGACGAATTTCATTAAATTTGGTACACAAACTATAAAATTTGACAATTATCATTTTGAGAACTGGAGTAAGAGAAAGTTGTGTGAGTGTTTCACACCAGATTTTTTACTACTGTCTAATAAAATTAATAGTAAAACAGTTTGCTCAATATTTAATCTGTACTTTGCTAATTAATTCTAGGTAAATGAAATCTTCACATTTTTTATTGTTACCTTCTGACCCCTAGCATCCCTGGTTTTCACTTTGTTTTATATGGCTTTTGGTAATGAAGTGGGTTATAATTATTTAGTGCTTTTAACTTATAAGTTAAACAGTTGTTTCCACAATTTTTAAAAGTTTTGTTCGGCAGAGTTAATTAGGATATAAAAAAGTTTAATAACTCGATGTTTTCATGTAAAAAAAAAGAAAAGTTCCATGAACTTGAAAAATAGAGTGGAAAGATTTTATGCACACCATAATATATTATTCTGCATAAACCCCACTGCATAAAAACAAAAGAACTTGTAATTGCGAAGTGTTGTTGCTATTCATCGATATGCAAAAAACCTATTATGTTACAGTGCCGCTATCCAAATTATGGGGATTGTTCACGTAGGCAAGTGACTACCTAATTCGTGCCTTGATGAACTTCTATAAGGTTGGTGATGTCCTAGCGGATGCCAATACCAGAAGAATTTAAGCCAGGATAATACCTGTCGCATATCCTATTTATTTAATATTTATATAGAATCAGCCTCGCTGAGTGGTTGAAGAAATTAGCACGAATGAGCGTGAAAGTAGGAGAGACACCGTATATACTTTACAATTTGCTGACGATCAGATAGTAATAATTACATGATAAGGAAACTGCTAGATGTATGCTCAATATTGAACTTGTTGTCAACAAGTCGAAAATACAGTAAACGATAGTAGAAAATTCTTCTTCTTTGTATCTCAAAGTAAATGACTGCATCTGAGACATTGTAGCGAGTATAAATAACTGGATGCCTGGATTTCAGTTACCACGGATACTGGCCTTGATATTGCTTAAAGAATAATGAAGGTAGCAGCAGTATAATTAACTCGATACTGTGGAGTGAGTTGGTCAATACCGAAGATGTGGTATACCACTAAAAGACTGGAAAATAATCTCCTTGCATTAGCAATGGACTTCTGGAGAAGATGCTGCCGCATAATTAGAACGTAGCAAATATCCAACTGTAGGAAAGACTCGTATGTGGTAGAGAAGCGGGAGTTAAAGTGGTACGGTAATTTAATTCTCATAGTGAAGGAAAACTGGCCTAAGAAAATGTTACAATGCTTTGCAGAAGAAAGATGTAAGAAAATAAGGGCGGGGAATACTTAGATGGAGGAAATAGCAAAAGGCATGGCAGCAAGAGGTCTCCGGTAAGGACTGTTGTTGGATAGACGGAGATATCATAAGGGGTGATGTGCTTACTATAGATTCGGTATCACCCAGCTGCTTGACAAGAAAAGAACTTACAATCGTGAAGTCAAAATATTCATACGATTTATACAACAAAGGAAGATCTGTGGAATGAAACTTTCCAAAATTTTCCCATCGAGATCTACTTAATAAAAATTTATTCATGGGAATAATTAAATAATTTTTCTGTAATAATAATTGATATAATAATGAAATTGAAATTAACGGAAACAATATTAAGTAACGGCTACTTAGAACTAAGCTTAAGCGAACGAACTTTATGAACGTATAAAAGGAAATGGCTAAGATTATTGGTCAAGAAATACCATTTTTTACTTTCTGTTACTCCCAGTAAGAGGAAGTATTGTAATTGTGTCAAATTCTCAACCGGAAATATCGGTTTGAGATGGTTCCCAGAGTCCAAAAAAGTGATTTCTAGCGTGTGTGTGTATTATCTGAACAGCATAAAAAAAGAAAAACCGTTGAAAGTTGAAACTTGGTATTACGTTTAGATATCACCATGAAATCTGACAGTAGTTATCTATCAACATTTCTCAACCGGAAGTACCACTTTACTAGGTGTTTTTTACTTTTTTGCGATTTTCTCGAAAAGGGCTCCGCCCCGATTTTCTTGAAACATAACATATATAAACTAAACATACAATGATCTAAACGTTTATTTAAAACATTTCTCTGGGAAAATTCATTTAAGGGCACTTTTTAGGGGAGGGGTGGTGTTATGCTGTTCTCTAAAATACTGTATAATTGTTGTTTATATAATGCTATCATCCAAACAAAGTTAATTAGAAATAAATAGTTGGCCAAAATTCCGAGTTTCAAGAAAATTAGTAAACCGGAAGTGCGCTTTTACTGAACAGTTTTTTTTCCGTTTTCGATGAATTTCATTAAAATTGGTACACACATTATAAAATTTGTCAATTATGTATGAGTGTTTCACACCAGATTTTTTTTTTTTTTGTTTAAGACCACTACTATAAAATCGAAATTGAAATAAAAAATAAAAAATTTATTGTATCTGGATCGTTCCCGTGGCCGGGATGATCCATAGAATGAAACTTTCTTTTCAATAAAGATCAGCTCAATAAAATTTTATCTAGGTATGTACGTTTAAAAGAATGAAATAATTTTTTAATAAAATATTCATTTGATTTTTACAAGGGTAAAGAAAAGCTTGCTACTCAAACAACGACGACTTTTCTACGCCATTTCCTTCCACATGAATAATTCATTATTATCGAAAACATTATGTGTTCGTATAAGCAAATTTATTTGTTTACATATTATACTGGTTTTTATCTCTGGCTTTCTTCTCCCTAACTTCTTAAGATAAGCCATACAAGATATGTACGTATATATATATATATATAAAATTTCTTATAAAGTTTATTAAGTCGAAACCATCTGCCCAGAAGGGTTTATCAAAGAGTAACCGCCTTTGGGCATTGTTTCTTGCATCTGCCAAGGCTTCCTATATTTTCTTCCCCTGTAAGTACGCTTCAGTAATCCTGTTTGATGCCTTTCAGAAAAGCGGATTCACTTTCTTCCCCTTTCCCTTACCTTACATCACTATCTCATCTGTTTCACATTCTCCATATATAACCATCTCTTTCTATTTCTCATAGTGGGAGTGAAACCAGGCGATATCGAAGTGAGGAATAGAGTGAAAGAGTCCTCTTCTCTTCTGGTAGAATCATTATAACTTACTACTGTTGGTAATCCCCTAAGTGCTCTGCAGTTTCTTCCCTACTCATACCATCTTAACACTGTTACACTGTCTCACTCTATCGAACTCTTCTTAATATAATGGAGGCAGGTGTTCTACTAATACCATTATTTGATTATAAAATTCTCTTTTACTTTATAAATTTAATATATTATCTCGGTATAAACTTTAAAGGAACCATTTTTATCATCCACCTTATTATCTATCTAACATCAAAACTAGCTCCACATTATCTATGCTTTATACTAAATATTGAAGATTTCTCATTTCATTTACTACTTCATATTTTTGTTGTATTTCACAATTGTTTTATTTTTTTTTGTTTATTGTTTCATTTTGTCGCATTTTAATTGCAACTAATTTCGTTTAGCATTTGCTCATTTAATGCCATTTACTCATTGCTATTTCTGTTGACCTTTGGACACTCATCTTGGCTATAATGTTGACTAGATGACGATTCATCAGTTGCCATGAAATGTAGGTGACAGTTTGGAAGTTGACTTATCGAGGAATAGCGAAATCTCGGTCTTGTTAGCCGAAAAATAAGAATCTGAACTTAACTAAGCAATGCGTAACGCTAGTTTAGTCCGGCATTTATCTTGGTAAAAGAGAGATTCAAGTAAAAACTCCCATGTGCCAGAAGATTTCACTGATTTCAACTGATAACGGATTTCACTGATAACCTGCTTAGAAATCCTGCATTTTCCAGCTCCCAAGTAAGTTATCAGCTAATTCCGAACACTCACCTTCGTTTAGGACGATATAATCTCACACCCGTCGCGAGACTGGTGTGAAGAAAGTGTCTACAAAGCAACTAGCTATCGGAGTATATAGCCACTCTCCTCCACAGTAATCCTTGCCTTAAAATATCCTTAGCACGGAACTGTAGTGCCAACATCTCAGTTTGGTAGACTATGGCGTGTTTTCTTGGCAGGTCTTGGAATGATACTAGATGGAGTTACTGAACTGACAAGTCCCATTATTCGATTCATCTCTGTTCCATATTAAGACGTAGAAAATCCTAAACTTGGGCACACCAAGTAAATGAATGGTTGTCGTTAATTTCCTCTATTAATTTCGCTTATAGCCTATGTCTAAAGATGATAGAAGCTGCCACTGGAGGCTATTCTATTTCGCTTTGAACGACTGGAGGCACATTTTCCTTGTACGCAAAGGTAAGTACTGTAGAAATGGATTACTGGAGAAGGTGTTTGAAAAAAACGAGAAGAGTCTTTGAAAAAACGTTGAAAAACGAGTCTTCATTAAGGAATGAAGATATAAGGAAGGAAATGGGAGTCAAGGAGACTATGGAGGAGAGATTAGTAAAAAGAAAACTGAAATGGTATGGATACCTCAGAAGGATGCCCACAGAAAGATGGCCAGAGGTGGTGAGAAAGTGGAATCCAGAGAGAAATAGAAGACGAGGAAGACCAGCCCGAAGGTGGGAAGAGGATATAGAGGAGCAGATGGTTGGTAGAGGACTGCGAGAAGGTGACTGGTGAGAGAAAGATCTTTGGAAGCACAATTTGACCTGGCGGCAACCCAGTAGTAGGGCAACGCCCAGAAAGTAAGTAAGAATGACTGGAGGCTAATTCTATTTCGCTTTGAATGAGACAGTTAAAGTAGACTTCTAGCGACTCAAACAGGGAACGGTCCTCATAGCCCCAGAGGAACCCCAGCATACTTGCCTCTGGATCCCCCACCCAGCCATTCTGCCAAAGATTTCCGCCTAGGGTTTTTTTTTCACGAAACTACCGCTATGTGTAAAGTTTTGTCAGTGTGCTGATTCCAACTGACTGCGGTCAAACTTAACTCCAAGAGACTTGGTCTTCTTGCTGCAAATGGAATCGGAATGTGCCAAAGTTGTGGCAAATATGGAATTTTTTGAATACAAAGACATTTTTTTACCTTAGAGGTTTTGAGGAATGTGTTCTGTAAGCTTTCAGATGTTATTAAAATTTGATGTAGACGCTATCTTCTGGATTAAAGTAATCACTTACTAGTACTATTTGCCAAGTGCGCTAACCAAACATAACCAAAGTTTAAGGAAAATTTGTGAAAATACATATGAATTGAATGTAAAAAAGCTGGAAATGACATTGAATACTTACTAAAAGAATCATGCACAGTAATGGAGATGTAATTGTAGAATCTAAAAAAACTAGTTGGCTTCATAATCTGTGTGTATGGGTGTGAATGTATCCGATGACTTACAAGAGTGACGGTTAGAGGAATATACAGTTTCCAGGCTGCCCATAACTAAACAATAGTTAACCAACCTTACACTTGCCAACCAACTCAACCCAAGCACCCAGTCAGTGTAGGACCCAGTAAATAATGCCTTTTGTCTATTCAATACTTTTATGATGGCCTGATTTGAATACTTTATTCTTTCAAACACCCGTCTAACTTCTATTTCATAAAGAGAGAGGGTTGGTTTTAAATTTTCAATTTCTTTTTTCATTCTTTTTTTTTTTGGAAGTGAGAGGAATGATGCTAGTTTATTTTTTGTTTTATTTTCTTTTGTTCTATAGTTGAAAATAAGGAAAAAAAGACATGAAATATGCAAAAGTGTAAGATTTTAAGCCGGAAAAATGTGGTAAAATGATGTAGGGAAAAAAGAATTGAGATGGAAGATTTATTTCAAGTTAGAATTGTAAATTAAATTGTAAAAGGCAGTATCATTATCATCATCAGGACCAACATGCATGTACAATGGATCCTA
Source organism: Triatoma infestans (assembly GCA_011037195.1). Taxonomy (NCBI): domain Eukaryota; kingdom Metazoa; phylum Arthropoda; class Insecta; order Hemiptera; family Reduviidae; genus Triatoma; species Triatoma infestans. Next base: position 74,479 of record JAAEAF010003042.1, read on the forward strand.
GCGGGTCATCATCATTTTCTTCTAAAGACATTACTAAACTAACACCATCTACTTTACCAACTTTCATATCCTTCACCTTCTACATTATACTTCTTAATTTCCTGTCTCTCTCTCTCTTCCATCCTTAACTTTGCTTTTGCTAAAGAAGCCAGTGTTTTTTTTTTTCTTCACTCGTAAGAAATATTGGATTTTCTTAACCATGGCTACTTCATTTAGTGCCCAACAAGGGAAAGTGAATTATTTGTGAATAGTGTGGTGGAGGCTCATGGCTAAATAACGATTTTTCCAAAATACTAAGACAACTTTTTCTTAATTCTTTATTAAAAACTTTTACTTCAAATTGGAATTTATGCAGCTCAATTAATGGACAATTAATTGTCCATTATATTACTTCTAACCACATAATTAAATTAATACAGTACTTTAGGTGTAAGGCAAGTACCATCCCAGTTCCACAGCGGAAAAATCAGTTGTTGTAGAAAAAAGATAAGGGGCACTAATAACCAAGAAGTTAATGCGCAAAAAAAAAAAACAAAACAAAAAATACTTAGAGAGAAGTTTAACGTCACTTTAAAGTAATAATTTGCAAAACCATTTTTCTTGAAACCCGGAAGAAAACTGTTTTAATTGTTCAATCTTTTTAGTTGGCCCCAACAATTATAGTGGACACAAAATAGTGTTTCAAATAACAGCGATAGCCTACATATTTTTTTATTTTATTTCCATACAATGTTAAAAATAGTTCGTGAGAAACATTTGCGAAAAAACTTGAATAATTGAAAACAAAAACAAAAACCAAACAAAAAAAATAATGACACTTCTGAAGAGGTACGTACTTTCCAAAAGATGAATTTTGACCTAAGTCTTTATGTTAAAAGACTTGTTGAAAATACTTTGGAATATCAAGTTTGAATTCCCTGCAATTTTTACTTTTTCTTACCCATAGTAAAGAGTAAGCATTGAAATCGTATCAAATTTTTGAAATTGATGTTTTTCGCCGAATTGAATTTGCTTAAAACTGTGACCATCTGCAATAGATAAAAATATAAACTTCTTCATCTTATCTCACACTATATCTTGTCTGTGATCGTACAAAGCTTATATAGAGGGTGTAACAGCAACTTCTAGCAATACTTCGGCATATGGTTTTTCACTTTATTTGGAACAAAAAATTTCTAATAAACCATGGTCCGATTCGTTTGCCTTCAAAAGTTATTCTTCATGTTGTGAAATTTTCAATTTTCCTACTTTTTCTCATAAAATTGATTATATCTCAAAAAAGTTTTTTACATAAATCATATTCAATTACACCTTTGGAAAGAGCATTAAATTTCCTATAAGAAACAGAAGTTTTATTTTAATTGAATTAATTATAAAGTTTTTCAGAGTCATTAAACTCAACTCTACAGCGCTTCGACTGTTAAAATCCACTTTTCAATAGTATTTTCTTATAAATTTCTTTAAGACTAGCGTACGGTCCGGTTACAGACAAAATATCTACATTTCACCAGCTTTCCAACGATAATAATATCATGGGGTTTCTTTCTTGTTTTGTTAAAGAAAATGCGAAATAAATGTAAAAAAAACAACAAAATGAAAATTGAGAACTGTTACAAAAATATCCTAAGATTAATTAATAATAATCCTGGAATGAACTTTGGAAATGTAATCTCACGAAAGAAATCCGTCTAATTCTAATAAACAGAAACATTAAGTCGTGATTTAGCTGGTTATACATTCAAAATGCCACAGTTCTCTGACATAGAATACCGAGATTTTATGTATGGTCATCAGGGTTAGCCCCATTGTCAAGTCTTTCTGATAATGAGCTGAAAACCCAAAAAAAAAACCTGATTATGACCACCAAATGAAGCTATGCTATCACGGAAAAAATGTTAGGTTAGACTACCCCAAATCAAAAAGTTATCTCTTTATCTTTGAAAACAGAAACCAAGTTTATTATTTTTTTATTATTGATATTTGGAAGTTGTTTATCAGTGCATGTTAATGATATAATGTATTAATTTGTGTGGTTGAAGTTTTTAGAAAGCTTTTAAAATTCTTTCACTGTGTCTGACAATTATAACTTTTGTTCCTGGATCTATCATTACTTGAGAATAGCAGGGGAATTACTTTTCTACCCCTTCCCTTAACGTTTTATGGTTTCAAGCTATTTTAACTCTTGTGTTCTATAACTAGAGTTCTCCTTCCCCACCCCCGCTTAAAACTAAACTTTTTTAGAATTCTTTTCCTCAAACTTCGTGCTCCCCCCATATTGTACAGTTTGGCCAACTGTACTTGAAATTGTATAAATCATTGAGTTGCTGTTCTCGTTTCCTTCTCCCATCCTTTCTTTTCACCCACCCTCTTTTTTATAACCCTTCTTCTCCTCTCAAAACATTTTCATTCCACTTTCGCCACTGATCTCTCTATCTAGAAGAAAAGGAACTTTTCTTCCTCAAGATTCGGTCATTAAGTCGTTCATTATCTAACTTTAAAACTTTTTTCTTTCCCTTAGCTTTTTATTTTTTCAATCCTTTATTTTTTATTCTTTATCTTACTCTTCTAATATTATTGCCTCAGGGATTTTGAAGAATTCTAAATAAATAAAACAAATAGTTATTAGAGTATTGATTGGTATTTGATATAAGGATTATCTTAGCTTCATTATGAACAATTATGCTTAACTGATTGTGGATTGTGGTGTTTAATTTGTTTAAAATAAGGTAATGTGTATTAAGTACATAGTACAAGTGAAGTGGTGGTGGGGGAAAGGCAACACTCGTACACCTAGCGAGTTAGTAAGGCCTAGGCCGGCTAGTAGTGTGCTACACATTTGATAGTTACAGATATTTTAATTAGAAGTGATGTCACTTATAAGGAGGAGAGTATTTAGCACTAAGAGTTGCAGCCAGAGAAGTATTCTCAGAGTACTGGTGAGTTTAGTGTTGGTGAAGGCCGCGAGTGAGACATAGCGAAGTAGTGAGGCAGCCGGACGTAGAAGACTTTCCTTTAACACCTGCAGAATTGTGATAGATAGCTCGTTAACGTATACAAACTGATGAAATTATAGTAAGTGATTTCTGTGAGGAGTTTTTCTTCAGTTAAAAGTTGGAACAATATTATATTGTGTAAAGTAGCGCATAAAAAAGTATCATTCATTTGGATACCAGGGCACGCCGGAATTGAAAAGAACGAAGCCGCTGATAAAGCCGCAAAAAATGCCGCTTTATCACCAAATAAAGAACAATTTAACATGTTGACAGACTGGATGAAATCATTAAAAAAACTCATTTTCTCTAACTGGTCTAAAGAATGGGAGGCGATTCCATCCACCAATAAACTAAGAAATATTAAATCCTCAATAAAGAAATGGTGGACATCTTGCCGAGAATCTCGACGAGAAGAAGTAGTACTCGCCAGACTGCGTATTGGCCACACTATGATAACACATGGTTATCTGTTTCGAGGAGAAAGGCAGCCAATCTGCGAAGTTTGTAACACTCCCTTGACCGTTAAACATATCCTAGTAGAATGTAAGAAATATGTAGCAGCATTAAGGATGTATTGAAAGATGATTTAGACAATGTGAATAAAATTTTTCAATAATTAAAACAGATATCGCTATTCCAGCATATTTAAATCTGTATATGTCTAGGTCATGATGCACATTAATATAGAGAAAAGCATAGCTGGAACGTGTATATAATATGTATAGGTCTTGTTTATGGTGTATATAGGATAGGTTTGTGTATATAATGTAAATAGGTCATATGTTCAGATTGTTGTATATAGTAGGTATAGAATAAACAGGAGTAGAGGAATATCGAGTACTCTACTCCTTTGAGTACATAGGATGTATGAGTGTGAAGAATGAATGTATTTATTAGCATGCATGTGCAAGATAGGTTATAGTATAATTGATTTAATGTGCGAATGGTATGCAGGGACCAATGCCGCTCAGGAGTGGCAATAGTCTTGATCACATAATCGTCTTCTGCATTTGGGAGCCACTGAATTTTGGAAGGGTGGGTCTGAAGCCGGGATTGGCGCTCCGGCATATTTGTGCGAATGGGAAGCATGAATGTAGGTTTAAATGAGTAGGTTAGTAGGCTAGGTTAGAGTAAATTAGGGATTAGTACAGTAGGTGCAAAGGACCTCAGCTGTTGTGCACCTTAGAAAAAAAAAAAAACGAAAAAAAAAAAATTATATTATTGTTCTGTTAATAAAGCCAGAATGTATGTAAATAGATAGAAGAAATTAGGAATCCAATAAAGTTAGCGAATTAAGTATTTATCATAGTAGTAGCGTAGAGAGAATGTGGGTATGTATGTCAGTCGGTAAAGTTAGCTTGAAATCTATTGATTATGGTTTTAGTTATAAGGCCGTATAGTTATGTTTATTTTCATTTAGATATTTCTATGTTTATCTGTATTGTCATAGATAATAATAACTTTTATATTTTGTCTTATTAGTCGTCCGTCCTTTCCCCACCTACCACGTACTAAGAGATTACAATAAAATTGTGGTTACACGAAGAAAAAAAAATCTAGTGTGAAACACTCACACAATTTTCTCATATTCCTGTTCTCAAAATTATAATTGACAAATTTTATAGTTTGTGTACTACATTTAAAATTGAAAAAACTGTTCAGTAAAAGCGCACTTCCGATTTTCTAACTTTCTGGTTACTCCAAATTTGGCATTTATTTATTTCTAATTAATTTTGTTTGGATGGTAGAATTGTATAATAAAATATGATAGCACTTTAGAGAAAACTGTAATCCCATCCCTCCCCTAAAAGTGCCCTTAAATGAATTTTCCCAGAGAATTGCTTTAAATAGAAGATGTAGATCATTGCATGATTGGTTTATATATCAAGTTTCAAGAAAATCGTCGGAGTCATTTTTGAGAAAATCGCGAAAAAATGAAAAAATTATTTAGTAAAGTGTTAAAATAAACGCAGTTCCGGTTATCCGATTTTTTCCAACTCGGAATTTCAACAACATATTTAATTCTAATTAACATTGTTTAGATGACAGAATTGTCTAATAAACTGAAATAGCACTTTAGATGAAAACCTAACCCCACCCCACCCCCAGAAGTGCCCTTAAATGAATTTTCTCGAAGAAAAACAAGTTGTAGCTCTTTGTATATGGAGTTGATATACCAAGTTTAAAGAAAATTCTCGGAGCCATTTTTGAGAAAAATCGGAAAAACGTAAATAAAAAAAAATAATAAATAGTAAAGTGGTACTTCCGGTTGAGGAATTTTGACAGATGACACACAGTCAGATGCCATGGTGATCCCTAAACGGAATATGAAGTTTCAACTTTCTACGATTTTCCGTTTTTGAGTATGCTGTTCACATGCATACACACACATACACACACACACACACACACACACACACACACATATACACACAGACCATTTGTTAAAAACCACTTTTTTGGACTCAGGGCACCTCAAAACGGATATTTCCGGTGAAAACTAGATATCGAAAATTCGACACGATTACAATACATCCTCTTACTAGAAGTAAGAGAAAGTAAAAACGGATACCTACAGGAAGAGGTCTCTTACGCGTTGCTAACGCTCTCACATTTGGTGATAGAATTCAGGATTCGATTCTTGTGAGGGATAGACGGTATTGGCCTAGCATCTTCCTGTTGTTGTTAGGAGCGTATGTTGTAGCGAAGGCACCGCTTCAACTCCTCGACACAGTTACCAACTCGTGAAACTAAATTTTCCTTTTATTCAAAATATTCTTTCCAATGTTTAAAAACGCCTTTGGTCCAAGCCTTAGGCCACATTTTGACTATATCTCTTCAGATGTCACAATTTTGTACAGAAGAAAATATCACGCGTTTACTTTCCTCATTGCATTATGATGATCTATGGACTCATAATTTTTCCTTATTCAGTTGAAGCAGTAGCGACAATTTATGACGCAAGAAATTATTGGCAATTTTTACCTCTGCTATTTTGAATTTATCGTATTTTTTTAAGGGTTATGTGTTTGTAGCTTGAACTAACTATGCTTTTCCCTTGCTGTTAAAAACATTAATTAAAACATAGCCTAGAGGCGAATGAAGATAAACTGTAGCAGATAAAATATTTGCTTTACAAAAATAAAGATAAATTATTAAATCTAAATTAGAAAAAAAAGTATAATATGATTTGAACATAAGTGGAAATTAATAAAACTGGAAAAGTAAAATCAAGCGCACGTTTTTAATCACTGCAGTGCACTTAAAATAAATGGTTTGTTGGTCGCTTAATTGGAACTTAGTCTGAGTCGTAGCAATGTAAAAACTCTGTAAAGTATACTCTTATTTATCATTGGAATGCTGGAAAAAAACTATAAAATCTAACTAAATGATAGAAAAAGTATGTTGGAATGGGGCCAGTGTGTCACTTGGCAACTTTATCTGAAGAATCTTCACATATGTTGTATTAGAAACTTCCGGAAGGGTATGTAACTTATTATCTCATTTCATTGAAAGCATTAAGTGATAGACCTAGAAATAAAAGAATTTGAAACTTAAGGCAAAACAACCATATATAGAAGGGGTTTGAGCTGTTCTCATGAAATCAAGTGTAGAGTTCTATCAGGTTTTAAAACAAACACATTCTTCGCTTATTTTCTTGTAATTTTTGTCTTTTTTTATCTTTATGACCATTGAAGGAATATTAACTTGATAAAAGCACATTAGAATGGACAGTATGGGTGTGGTTTTTTTAAACTATTGATTGTGCTTAAATTGTGGCAAGACACTTCGTTTTCCCTTCTAAGGGAATTGCAAAAAACGAACTTTACAACCATAGTGTACTATAGGCTCTTAATGGCTCCTTTAAGATCTAAACTGCAAAAATCAACTCCTGATGAGCTGATTATATTACTATTATCTTCTAGTACATATTTTCATTACTTCAAAAACATTTTCTTGTACTGTGAGTCTAACACTGCATCTTTTTCTCTCACATCAAGGGAGTAAAGACTTTTAGACTTGTTGTCGGCTTTATTGTTTCAAGGTACCTTAAAAAAAAATATTCAAATCACTCAACAGATTAATAATTTTGGATTTTTTTAAGATTATTATATTACTATTTACGTCATGATTGTTTCGTTCGAAATTTCGCTTCCCACCTGTATAGTGGTCAAGAAAACACATAATTGGAAAATTTGAAAACAAGTTTTTTGTCACGAAAAAATTTCAATATAATGGATTAATACCCAGGTATAATATTATTATGTTCAATTTGATTTTATGAGGAAAGTTTTAAAATTAATAGAAACTGAAATTATCAGATTACATTTTTCTTAACAACTGATTAATGGGACAATTATTCCAATAAAATCAATGTGCTAAAAAATATATATTAATAATATTAAAGTAAAGTGGAAATTCTTAAATTAAAGATACGTTTTATTAGGATTTTAACATCAATTTAACAATGAATTATTTAATAAGAAAACAAAATATAATTTTGCTTAACTTCAAGGCTATATTCTACTATCTTTCTGAAGTTAACATTCCCTTTTTTAATGGGCAACGTTCTCTTTACCAAACATGTTTTAAAGTGTGTCAAAAGAGTCTCCAGATTATTAATATCATATCTAGATTAGCTTAGGTTAATGGTTTATGGGATCTTGGCAATGAAGCTCTTAGAACAATTTACATTGCAGCCATTGTACCCATTCTGCATATATGCAGTTCCCGTATGGG